>JAKCPI010007599.1:0-48519 GCA_023213315.1 Euborellia annulipes
TGCGCAGTTTGAAAATTTAAACTGACAGCTGAATCAAAAACTTTTTTAGGTTAAAAACTATAAGAGGCCCTTAATATATATAGAAATATATATTTATTCATAAAAAAATATATAGACATACCTCATTTTGGAAAAAATAAGCTAAGAATTGTTTTTTAATATCTTTACAAAGGATTTTGGTTTCTTTAGGTAAATAAACAAATATTACACGTACAATGAAAATTTAATTTATTTAAAATTTTGTAAATCATTAAACTAAAATGTATTTTTATATTATAAAGAAACGGAAGCATTCATATATTATATTAAATATAACTTGATTGTGATTTCCAAGTCTGAAGATTATGGTTTATAACCATCTGAACTGAATGTTCAGTCGAAAAGAAATCTGCAACCAAAAAACTACCGTGTTTTATTTTATTAACTATCAGCTTCTCAGTTCATCATAAAAAACACTTCCACAATTTAAATTTAAATCATAATTGTTTGTTCAAATCCATCTAAAATAAATATTTTAGTTATTATCAAAGATTATATTCCAAATAAAAATTTAAATAAATAATAGTTATTTAAAACAAAGTATTCATTTACCTTATAATATAAATATATAATCTAGATATTGCTCTTCTTTTATTATAAACTATAATTTCCAAAAAAAAGAACTGCAAAAAAATATATTTTTATTAATTATTATATTCCAAGTAGAAATTTAAATAAATAATAATGGAATTTAATAATAATTTAATTTAATAATTAATTCTTACCTTAATTTTATTTTCCAAATAAGGTGTGTCTATATATTTTATATTTTTATGAAAATTTGACAATATAATTATTTTAAAGATCTGTCAACTGCTGTCAAAAAGTGAAAAATTCTAGGTTATGATGCCAACAAATTTCCAAAAAGCGGTGTTGCCAGATATGGTCGATTTACTGCGCACCCTCTTTGCGTCGAATTGGCCCAAGAAAATAGAACACGGGCTATTTTTCTGGCGCGATCAGACAACTTTTTCGTCATACACGGAGACATTTTTCTTGACCGAGAAATGTCTTCAAACGGCCATTTTCGACGCGTTTGCGTTTGTGCGCATTCTGATTGCGCCGATTTGGCCCGAAAAATAGAACAAACATTTTTTTTCAAGCCAATTCCAATTCCAATTCCATTTTTGCTGTCATACACGAAGACATTTTTTATGGAGCCAGAAATGTCCCCAGAAATTGCTTAAAAAATGTCCTCGTGTACGACCAGGGACGATTCACTACCGAGTTACTCTAGGCGGCAAGAGATGGTGATAGTTTTTCTCATAGGGATACAAGGGATTTATTCCATTTCATTTAAAAAATTCCAGCTAATTAATTAAGGGTAGAAATAAATTATTATTTTTATTATTTTTTAACACAATGATTACTAATTTAATTATCTATAAGATATAGAGCGAATTTTTTAAAAATATCTTTTTTTTAATGCAATTAATCTAAAAAAAAAATTTATTTTTTCGAAAATCAAAAAAAAGGGCTTCTGTAAGTTGTAGATAATTTGAACAGCTTTAATTTTAAAAAAATTTGAGGTCGATAGCTTCAAAATTGAGGCCGCTGGAATCTCCCAAAATTAGCACCCCGAAACGCGCACCTTAAAGAAACTCTTGATCAATTCTTTATTAACAAAGATATTTTATTTTTAAGTTACTATTTATTTATTAATTCAGAATTTAGTCTTAATATCACACAATTAAGTTATAAATTATAACACGCTCATTCGTTAGTCCTTTTCTTGAAATCTACATTTATAAATCTCTTTTACTAATTTAAAAATTAAAATTCTTTTTTCAAATGCAACATAGTATTTTATCAATGTCCTTTTAGCATCTAACCTAGTCTATTCACCTGTTAATTCTTATCTTGGACATTTTTTTACATTGACAACATTTTATGTATATGTAATACATTCTCTTTGGAAACATGCATCCGAAATGCCAGGATTATGTTATTGTTTTAAGTATGCATGCAATGGAAATATAAATATATTGAGAAAGAAAAAACGACACGACACACTAGTTGAATTAAACTCAATAAAAACTTGCCTTTTACTCTGTCATTAATACAAAAAAGAAATAACGTGTAGCATGATTCCCATTTTCTATTAATTATTTTATTTTTTAATAATATTAAAATTGACTCTCATATCAAGAGTATTTTGACCTCTTTTAAATCTTCGATTAGTTTATTAAAATAACTTTTATTAATGTAGAGAAAAAAAATGAAAACAACTACAAACGTAATGAAGAATGTATATAGATTTTTTAAAATAATTATTTATTTATTATATTTGTAGAAAATTTTGATGTGGAAAATTTTTGCTACTAGATTGCTTCAGTAGGCAAATGTTGACCTTTTCGATTTCATTCTGCATAATTTGTTTGGAGCTCAATTAAGCCTTATTGACTGATATGATCACCTCAGCGAATTAAACTTTTAATTGATTTCCAAAGAATAAACAATTGATTTTTTTTTTTCAAACATTTTGTTTAAGCTTTTTCAGCATCTTAGGCCATACAAACTTTGAATGATAGATGTATTATAAGATACAAATTATTCAGACATTTATTTATACCATTTGGTATCCAAATGATTTAAATAAATTCATTAGACTGCCTGCCTGGATCCCGAAACCACTCACCTTGGCTTTTAGATTTTCAATATTGTTTTTATCGGCATCTGATGCCATTTAGACTATATTCGTCCATATATACTCTATTTATATAAAAGCCATTGTAATTTAAATAGATAATTCCAGGAGGAGTGGCTGAATATATATTGAGTAGTGAGGGTATCCAGGCAGCCAGAAACAATAAAGAAAATTAAATTTGTCTTTATTTATTTCATATACTTTTGTCTACGTTTGGCCGATATTCCGGCCTTCATCAGGACAAATGTTATTTGCTCGAGCTTATGAGGCCCTTGGCAACTCCTGACAATGTGTTGGAGTGAACATTGTCGGATGGCATGACTTCTGGTTCAATAAATTCATCACTATTGAACCAGAAGTCATGCCATCCGACGAATGTTCACTCAAACACATTGTCAGGAGTTGCCAAGGGCCTGTATAAGCTCGAGGCAAATAACATTTGTCCTGATGAAGGCCGGAATATCGGCCGAAACGTAGACAAAAGTATATGAAATAAATAAAGACAAATTTAATTTTCTTTATTGTTTTTCTGGCTGCCTGGATACCCTCACTACTTAATTTAAATAGATTTTATTCTCCTGAATATGAAACGATCCACTGATCACAAGAAAAAGTAAAATTTTAGGACTTACATCTCTGTTCCAAGGGATTGTTCGGGGATTCCTTTAATATTAATTGCTCTGAATCCTCACCTTATTCCCGCGATGCGGGGACGGCGGACCTCGCTTTTTCCCTCCAACCTTATCATGCGTTTTTGCGACCGAGAAGTATAGAACAGGCCGGCCCGTGGCACGGTCTGACGCCTGTTAAAAAGAGGAAGGAAGCGACAGACATACAAAGAACAGAGGGACTGCCTCTTCCAGCTCGGGCAGCTTGTGGTCGCCATCCACTTACCCACAAGATGATGGCCCCTCAGCGAATAATGAAAATAATAAAAATAAATTTGATCACTTTGTACGTGAAGTGCAAATCGGATTTTTTCAAGTTCAATCAAGTCTTCTCCAACGAACTTGTTTAAATAGTCTGTCATCTTGTTTATATCGCTTTTATTTTTTCTACCATTAAACAGTATTTCTATTTATTTAACAAGTCTGTAGAAAAGTAGCCCTTATATTGACCTTTTTTTTTAAAGAACAAACAACTGTTCTTTATTGATTAAAACTTTTTGGGAACGGCCAAAAGAGTTTTTGTTAAAATATTTATATATTTATTGAATGTCAACACTAAATAATTGTTTGTTTTTACCATCCTCATCAGAATTAATAAAGTATTAAATATTCAAGACCGTAGCTGTTCATTTTGTTTATTTTTAAAATAGCGACGACCTATTTTAAAGATGAAAATTTACATGATGAAATGGTGAATATTTTATATCAAAAGATGCACTTTAATAAATCTAAAGTCTAGAATTAACGTTTTACAATATAGAGATTATGATCAAGGTTCTGGGATGAGACCTCCACGATTGTTGAACTAGCTTTGCTGAGATACTGCGTGAAAAAAACTACGAGATTTCCTTTCATTGCATTGTCTATTCACATGAAAGCGAATACTTTAATAGTCTAATAATTATTCATATTTAGAATTAGACAACTTGGTATTGTAATTTTCAGATAGATTAAATTCTTTATTCTAACATACAACTGTCCTCTATATTACCTGTATCCAATTTTAATTAATTCAATCGTTGACAAATTCTTCTTCTTCTCTCAGGTAGATAAGCAGATAAGCTTTTCCGCCTGGGGATTTACTCTTACAAGTTGATGAGAAATCTTCTCTGGAGAATTTAATGATAATATTAATAACGCTATTGAAAGGTTTAACCAGTTCGTTCTTTCTATTATATACTAAGATTAGAGAGAAAGCTTCAATTTTTTTTTATCAAATAATATTTCTTCGATAACATTGAAAAGATGTTGAGGATTATTGGACATATTGGACAGCTTCTTAATTTTGTTTTTTTTTTTCTTGAACCATCGAGTTTTTTTTTAATGAAAATTTATTATTAAATCAAGAAATAAGATAATAAAAATGGAAAGTTTTTTTAAGACTAATGGATATTTTATTTAAATTAAATAAAATCTTTTTAATTTTTGGGTCACTAGTTCTTGTTAATTTTCAACTCTTATTAATTATGATACTTGATCATATGGTAACATATTTTTTCTAGAGGTAATTCCTTGAAGATTTTCATTAAAATTGGCCAAGTTTGTCAATTTTTTAAAACTTTATTGTTTTTATTTTATTCACGTCAGAGACAGCCAAAGTAGCCTATATATTAATTACAAGTTGAGAAAGGCGCGGCTTCGCCGCGCCCATCTCAACTTGGCCCTGGCGGGCGGCGTCTCGATTCGTGATCAGTAGTTTTTCTCTTAATTTTAAAGCCCATATTATTTTTGCCTAAATGAAAATACAATGAATCAAGTTTAAAATTTGAGTATTCGCCCTGCCCGGCCTCTGGGTTTTGAAGGCCATGAGAAAATTACGGGCAAGAAGCAAGCCTAAATTTCCCTTTAATAAACTGATTCGAGCCAACGGGCATGCAAATGAAATCAGGCGGACAGGGACCTATTAAAAAAAATCAAGAATTTTAAAATAAAAATTTCGGGGGTGGGGCAATTGCACAATAAATCTTTAAACTTTCAAACCCCTTGATAGATATTCATTCAAGAATTTTAAATCCAAAAAAGCATGTTTTTATTTGAAGAAATAGAAGAATTAAAAAATTTGGGGGGGGGGGGTGGGCTGCCGAATTTAAAAAAAACTCTGAAACAACGAATTTAGATTCTTATCAAGGGAAGGCTTTAGGGAAGAAACCAAATTGATATCTCTCCTGGTTAAAAAAAAAATTTGAATTTGCCTCTCCGGCTCCGCCCTCTCTGTATTTCGCCAATCAGCGCTATCCCTGAGGCCTGATTGGTTGTTTCACACATCGGACACGGTTTAAGGCAATTATTATATTATATAAGTATGATAATTAATGAATTTTGAAGGTTTACTCTAGTTTTGCAGTTGTACGAGCAGATTATACAATAATTAGTAAAATTATTGTCGGAAATTTTTTATTTGGTTGTGAACAGTTTCGCTCATTCATATTATAATTGACCATCTTCAAACCATACTTATCATCTTATTATAATTTAGTTTCATTTTATAATACTGAATAATTAACTTGAATCAAAACTATTATTATAAATTGTTCTCATGAATGTTAATATGACCGAATATTATTTTGTCAGGCCTGATGAAGCTCAATTATGAATTACCGAAACTCTGCTTTGGAATTCATTCGTCAACCTAATAAAAATTTCCTACAATAATTTTATTAATTATTATATAATAATTATCGTACACCCGCAAAACTAGAGTAAATTCTCAAAAACTATTAATTCTATTAATAATTTTATTTAAAAGACAAAATGGTGAGGAAATGAAAACATAAATGCTTACTTTTGCCGAAAAGCTGAAGGGGGAGGAGGAGTTAAATATAAGTTGATTTCGTTAAAATTTCTAAAAAGTTAAATCACACAAAAATGATCTTTGCATACGATTATAAAATTGTATAAATTCTAAAAATAATGATAAACATTTATAAAACAAAATATTTATAAATCTTAGAAGACTTCTTGAATATCACTATATTTTTATATAAAAAATTCCCCAGCACTCCATCTCCCATAGTTCGCTTGAAATTCCATCATCAACAGTCAACAACAATCCTATGACGGAATTAAGTTTACACCATCACAACCTTACGCTCTACAAGAACCGCAGCTAAAAGGTTTCGTGGGAAATGAGCCTTACAAAGTTAATCATAAAGTTTAGTTAATGGAATACATACCCTACCTTAATCTCGTCCCCATGTAAGGCCATGAATGATCCTTTAGAGGCCGTTTTTCAATCAAAGATCAAATCTAATTAAACTAAGTAGATAAACTTTAAACTTTAATTGAAAAAAAAGGCTTATCTCGTTTAACTTGGACTTAGTTTCTGCCAATATTGAATATTATCCTCCTCATTATTTTAGTATTAGCAAAGAAAAAAATACTTTACATAAATTGAAAATTCATTACTTATGTGATTAAAATTAAGAAAGTTTCTAAATTTTTAATTAATATTTTTAAAAAAATTATAATCATGAGAAGCATTGAAAATGTTTCAGTTTCTGAGACTTGTTGACTTTTTTTTTTCTTTTTACATTTTAATGCTTGAATTTTACATATTTACAATTGCTAGACAATTACACTCAGAGGTTCACTCCTTGTGAGTACTTAGATGACGAGTTATCCGAGCTAAGGCTTACACATCTTCCAATTATTTTATGAGAGTCACTCTTCCCCTCCTCTTCAACAAAAGCTAGCTTCTTCTTTCTATTATCTTTTAAAATTACAACTAACAACCAAGGATGTTTTTAGCAATTCAAACTACAAACCACTATTTTTTTACTTTCAAAGGCAAGGGCGAATATAAGAGGGGGGTAAAGTAAATCCCTGAGATTTGTTTAAGGGTCCCTGATTTCAATAAAGTGGACTCTCAAAATGGTCTGTGGTCTGGGTATCGGTTCAAATCTAATTTGACCCAAAAAATGTGGAAGACAACTATACTATTTATTTTTAGATTTAATTCACTCACTCTCAGTCCATAATAACACACTGGTTCTAATAATTTGGTCATTGAGTATATTGCATTGTTAATTTTTGTTAATTGTTAATAATAAACATTGTTAATAATTTCTTTGACCAATATGACCATGAGGAATAATACATTGACAATGGCTTGGCCCTGATGATGGTCCTATATGCGACCGAAACGTTGGCCCTGGCACTTTGCATTTAATAGAAATTGAAAAAAACATTAACTGCGTTGCTCATTGGAGATTTCCTGAACCTTAAATAAATATACTATTTATTAATATATAGACTACTATTCTCTATAGAGAATGCAACTTAACTAAATTACTAAAAGTAAAGAAAGTTGTGTGATGTGCGACCAGTCACACCAGGCAAAAAATATCCCCCTCCTCCCTCCTCATTTGAAAGTCATTAGACATATTCGATAATTTTTATAATTGTTAGAATACCCGTCTTTATTATCTATCCCTATTTATTTAAATTACTGTTTACAATATTTTTTTATTCTTTCGACATCTGAAACCATATAGACTTTAATTGAAAATATTATTAACGATACAGAAATTCAGACACATATATTTATTGATTGATTTAAATAAATTTTCATCCGACTGCCAGGGATCCAAACCTACACCCGATTTAATTAACATTTTCACCATCTTTAACCTCTCAGTCATGTGGATGTAAGAAAGGAGGGAGGGGGGTATGGCCAATAAAATTTAAATAAATTTTATCGGAAAACCAACCACTTCCTCATGAAACAAGACTTTTACCTTTATACTACCTCTACACCAATACAAGGACTTTAAATAAAATATATCTTTTAAATTTTTTTGTTGGTTGTGTGACTAACACGAAACTGTTTTGTTTTTGTTATAGGAGATCCTGGAGGCGCGTGTAGAGGAGCTGGAGCGCTTACTAGAGTCAGAGCGGCGCGGCCACGGAAAGGCGCGCGCCGCCGTACAGCGACTGCAACGTCACCTCGCACAGGTAAGCAAGCACCTGCTCTAACCCTTTATTTTTTCTTTCTTTTATTTTCAACCGCTTTAATGTTAAATAGATTTGCATCCCTCCTTGTTGATTAATCTTCCTCTCTCTGACATTCACGAAAAAAAGGACCCTTCATTCATTAGAAAAACGCTCTGTCATTAGATACGGAAACGTAGAGAATCATTCATCTTAGTATTTATTATACACTCTCAAATCCGCTTTACGAATTAATCAATGAGAATTTTTTATTTTTTTCTTTTGCTCGTAAAAAGTGAATCAAAATATTTTCTATAAAATTCATAAAACTCAAATTTATGAGGATCTGCGTGTCGTTTTAGCTCTCAATATTCCTTAGAAATATCTTCATATATGATATTGAATTGAGACTGATTATATTAATAAAATTTCAACACGTGTTCGTGTCTCGTGCCTAGGGTCTCGGGTTCCCTTCCCGCCCGAAGCGAGAAAAATTTATTTCATTTGAATTGGCTCAATCATTTGAAATAAATAGAGATGGGGTCTAAATTGCCTTAGATTCCCAAAAAGACCTTAAACAAATTTAAAAAATCTGGTGTGACTGGCGCACAGCACACAACTTTCTCTTACCCTTCGGTAAGAGAAAGTTGCGCACTGTGCTGGTCACACCAGATTTTTTGTGTCGAGATATATTTAGTTTCCGATAGCACCTTAGTTTCAAACTTGCATTTTAAATGTTGACTGCTTCAAATAAACTATGGTTATTTTTCAAAATTTTAATCTCATATTTGGACATTTTATACACAATATAGAATCGTAAATAAATACAAAATTTCATAAGAATTGGAAAAAAAATTTTAAATGCCTAAAAAGTTCTAAAGGGGACCCCCTTTTGAATCGAAATTAACATACAAATCCCTATAGGAAATTAACATTGTTTCTATGCGAAGATAAGGTGGAAAGGGAATTTAAAAAGAGTAGAGAGAGACGATAATGTTTGCAAGTGGAGAGAGAGACATATATGTTTTTCTTTGAAACAATTAAAGACACAAATAAATTTAAAAAAAATGGGAATTTAAATAATAATTGATTTTTAATCTAATAAAAAGAAAAAGATTTAAATTCCGTTACCATGGCAACCATTTCTATCTTTCCTATGAAGAACAAGAGTAAAGTGGTCTTCAGAAGATTTCAACGGCAAAATGAGAATATACATTTTAAAGAGCATCTAAAAAATAGTTCATTTATGAATTTTAAAAAAAATCCTTGGAGGGAATTTTGAGAAAATCGAAAAAAAACTGAAAAAGTACATCAGTAAAGTACTAGTACTTTTTGGCCGATTTTGTTCAAAAGCTTATTTTGAGATTCTTCAAAGGTACCTAAGTTAAATATAAAATTTCAATCCGCTAGCTCAACTCCTTCATGCTAAAAAAATGGTTCCACACACACAGACACACAGACACACAGACACACAGACACACACACACACACACACACACAGACCAATTTGCGGGACCCACTTTTTTGGACTCAGGGGACCTCAAAACATGTATATCCATCAAAATCTCGACATCGAATTTTTGACATGATCGCAATACTTTCTCTCTCTATATATTTCATATATAGGGTAAGAGAAAGTAAAAATGGGAATTTAAATAATAATTGATTTTTAATCTAATAAAAAGAAAAAGATTTAAATTCCGTTACCATGGCAACCATTTCTATCTTTCCTATGAAGAACAAGAGTAAAGTGGTCTTCAGAAGATTTCAACGGCAAAATGAGAATATACATTTTAAAGAGCATCTAAAAAATAATTGATTTTTGAATTTTAAAAAAAATCCTTGGAGGGAATTTTGAGAAAATCGAAAAAAACTGAAAAAGTACATCAGTAAAGTACTAGTACTTTTTGGCCGATTTTGTTCAAAAGCTTATTTTGAGATTCTTCAAAGGTACTTAAGTTAAATATAAAATTCCAACCCGGTAGCTCAACTCCTTCATGCTAAAAAAATGGTTCCACACATACAGACACACAGACACACACACACACACACACACAGACCAATTTGCGGGACCCACTTTTTTGGACTCAGGGGACCTCAAAACATGTATATCCATCAAAATCTCGACATCGAATTTTTGACATGATCGCAATACTTTCTCTCCTATATATTTCATATATAGGGTACGAGAAAGTAAAAAAAATCTGAGTTTGTACTATTCTATTTTTATTTATCATTTGAAATAAATAGAGATGGGGTCTAAATTGCCTTAGATTCCCAAAAAGACTCTTAAACAAATTAAAAAAAAAATCTGAGTTTGTACTATTCTATTTTTATTTATCTTAAAAACTGTAGGCTATCTTCTTGAAGATATAATTAATTAAGGTAGTTTCACTACTTAAAAATAATATTAATAAAAGGGTAAAAATGAGAGATGCAGCTAAGGTTATTTCTTTATTCGATTATTTCACACAGCTGACGTTTCGGTTCCGTGTTTGACCATCTTCAGAGCTGGCGAAAAGTCATTATAAAAGTGTCATAGTGGATTTTATACATTGTTGAAAAGTTCTTAGATAATAAATATAATAATACATACATACAAATATAATATACTGTATATACACAGTGTGAGACAACCAGGTACATAAATGAAAAATGATTCATTTATGTACCTGGTCATCTCATACTGTGTATATATTTATTATATAAGAATTTTTCAACATTGTATAAAATCCACTATGACATTTTCATAATGACTTTTCGCCAGCTCTGAGGATGGTTCAAACACGGAACCGAAACGTCAGCTGTGTGAATTAATCGAATAAATAAATAACCTGCATCTCAGCAATAAATTGTTTAGGTTAAAAATAATAAATTATTTAAAATTTCT
Organism: Euborellia annulipes; assembly: GCA_023213315.1. Classification (NCBI taxonomy): domain Eukaryota; kingdom Metazoa; phylum Arthropoda; class Insecta; order Dermaptera; family Anisolabididae; genus Euborellia; species Euborellia annulipes. The sequence continues at coordinate 11,174 of JAKCPI010007599.1, forward strand.
TGATTTAAAATTTTTCTTTATTATTAAATTAAGACAACATTGGATTAGGAATTTTAATTAAAAACAAATATGAAAAATTACCCTTTAGTTAACATTTTACTAAGTCGTGTAAATATATATCCTGTTGAGAATCATAGTGGCGAAAGTCCAAAATTCAACAATCCGAGAAGAGGCGTTTGAAAGTTTTATAAACATACCTGGTATACATTTCATTACCCGGGCAACAAATGAAAAGGCCAGAGTCAATAGCAAAGAAAGGAAATATATTTTCGCCACTTTGGCAATCAAAAGAGAACACGTTTTAACGTTTGCTAGGCTTAAATCAAAAATTGAATTTTCGGACTTTCGCCACTATGATTTTCAACAGGCGATATGTATAAAATAATAAATTCTTTAGATGGTTAAATCTCTGCATTTTTTTTGGATTAATATTTATTTGATTGGTAAAATCATACTCTTAACATTCTGGGAGTCGTACTAAAGATCTCTGGTCTTTTTACTTTGCTACCCTTCACTTATATAAAATTTGCATAGCTTATACCTTTTTATTAAGACCTTTAGCAAGTTTCGATAATCAATAAAAATGGTCGTATTTAAAAAATAGTAATAGGACCCAATTTTTACTTTTTTCTGTTGTATAAAAGCTCAATTCATTAACGTAGAATACGTTTTACCCAAACCGACATCGTTAAACTTGACGGTTGACGAGTCTCTTGGGAAGGTTGTCAATCTTTTTTTTTTTTTTTTGACAGAAAATTCTTTCCCTTTTGATACTCTTCAAAACAATACATTTATCTCTTTGTCTTTGCGTTATCTATTATCAATGAGACCGAGAAGGAAAAGAAAGACGTGCTAACGTGTCACCCCAAAGGCCACAAACGTCACCACACACACGCACACATACAGACAGAGAGTGTCTCCCAACACTCGGGTTTTTGCCATCCCTAGAGACATGGTTCCGAGGGTCGAAAGAAGGCCCTTTCTGCCGACTGCTTTCATTAATGATCGCACGTGTGCTTCTTATTTGCTTGGACTGATTCGCTTTGATAAATTGAATCTGGTCGACGGGTTTTGCAACTTTTTGCACCATTACATTATACCGGGAGGGGAAGTCCCTCTCTCTTTCCCTCTCTCTCTCTGGTTTCCACCCCCGCAAACGGCAGGGGATCTAAATAAATAATTCGACTTTTTTTACTACCACCCTTGTCGATGTAACTGTCAATTATTGAAGCATTTTAAAAGGCTCATCCATATACATAATTACTATCTCCTACCGTCTTTTATTAATTAACTGCTCTGTTATCATCGTCTTAATAAACATTAATAGTTAAGCTCAATGAATTAAGTTTAACATTATCTGATTAAATAATTTATATTTAATTTTCATTATATGAAGTATATAAATCTAATTCACTTTTACCGACGATGTTGGGAGTCTGTAAATCATTGAGGCTTTTAAAACGTCTTAAAATTATTTGATGTAAGAATTTTATAATAGCTGAGTTTTTAGTTTCTCTTTTTTTCCAATATCGAGATTTCAAAATATGACCAGTATTTATTTATTTTTAAGTGGTATTGGTGAGATAAAAGTTGACATACCGGTATTCAACTTGTTAGTTTTTTTACAAATTTATGAACCATTGTATAGTGCAACATTTTGTAAAATGGGAGGCGCGGACTAGTCTAAGGGAAGGCACGAATATTAATTAGCCTCAGCGAGCAGTTTTATAAATAAAATAATAAATAAGAATAAATTAATTAGTTTATATTTATATTTTTTATAACTAAAAATATTTGTGTTTGTATTATTTTACAAAATTGGAGGGGGGAGGCGTCATAATTCTAAATATTTTTAAGGGAGGCGTGGTAATATAAAGTTTGGAAACCCCTGGTATAGTGGGTGCCATAGCTGAAGCAAAACTCATGTTATTTCTAGATGTTAAAAAAATTTAGAAAAAATTTTAATTGAAACTTGTGTTTTAAACCTAGTAGAAAATTTCTAATTTTTATGTATAGTGCGTTCCAGGTGAAAATATTTTTTAATTGAATTAGATATCAATCAATAGGGGCCTCAGATGCCAAAAAGACCTTAAACAAGATTTAAGATTTAACCAAATGCGGATATATATTTGGAGAGGTTTAGACTTCACTACAAAACAATATAATTTTCATAAAATTATATTCATTATTTTATGAAAATTGTATTGCTTTGCAGTGAAAAAGCCTAAACCTACAAAGAAATGAATTTTTTTTGGCCTGGACTGACGCGAATCTCTGACCCCTAGCACAAGAGCATCAGCTCTAGCACTGTGCTACGGCTCAGGGGCATCACATTAGACTTTAAACGATACTTAATATTTTAATTAAGATACTTTTTTCATCCAGGTACATTTATTTATACCAATTGAAGACCTTAATCCTTTATATGTTGATATAAACAGTTATAACTTGAAGTTTTCATGAGACTTTTTCAATACAAGTCCAAACAAATAACTTTTTAGATTTACCGTATATAGTTTTGGTTGATGGTCGATAAAAAAAAATACATTAAATTAACCAATTGACCTAAACATGACTTTAATGGAATATTTTATAAAATTTATAATTTTATATAAAACTTTCTTTTTTTATCACCGACATGCTCTATAGAATTTTAAGTACAATCTAATGTACTACAAGATGATTCAAAACTTGTTATTATTAAATTAAATCGCCTCCTCTGATTTAATATTAATTATGCAAATGAGGATTTGATAGGATGATTTAGTTAAAATTGATCCGATCTCACCGCCTAATATATTTTGGTTATTGGGGCGAACAAAGCATAGAGTGCGATGGGATGAGATGGGATATGAAAGGACAGATTGATAGATTGAAATGAGCTCTGCTGTTGGATGCTGCGATGCATTATGCCTGTGGCTCAGCGGGATGTGTGTTTTCCTTAGGGATTTCGCATCTCTGCTCCTGGATGATAGACTTTATGGAAATGCTTCACTTGTTAGCCGGGTTGCGGGGTGAGAAGGGACTTAGGGTTTCACGCCCTTTCCCCCTCCTCCTCTTCCCTATTTACTCTTGCTTTTAGGCATTATTGATCTCTGCTTTAGACAATTCATTCAATGAAATACTCAACTGACATGTGAACTTCATTTGTGGTTTGCCATTGGTTACAAAAAAAAAAAACGAAAAATAACTTGTCCTGCATTTTTCGAATTTTTTTAAACTGAAAATACTATAGCCTAGTACAGTGGTTCCCAACCTTTTTTGACCCATCGCCCCTTTCTGGAGGTTGACTATCACCTATCGCCCCCCTTTACATTTTCATTGTATGCCTAATTTTAATTTGAAGTAAAGTGTAAATAATAAAGCAGTTTTATTATTTTAAACAATTTTATTACCGTAGGCCTATATACAGGGCCACAGACAGACTTGACGGGCCCGGGGCTATTTAGTAATTCGCCCCCCCCCCCCAAAAAAAAAAAAAAAAAAACTTAAAGTTTTTTTTAGTATTTAAAATGCTATTGTGGCCTTCGTGCCAACAATTTTTTACACATTTTTTGACACAACTTTTGAAATAGTTATACATAGCTTACAATATTTATTTAAATAAAGTTATATAAAATTTTTTTAAATTTCCTAAACAAAGAGTAACAATAATTTATAGAGATCAGATCCGGACAGGATTTCCGGGGGAATCTGGGGGTATGGAAAATTTTTTGAAAATTAGCCACTGAAATCTGCGTTTTTAGCTATTGTGAGTCGTGAAAAAGATCAAACTTGATTTGAGCTTAAAGGGCCCGGGCTCCCTGAGGAAAAAAAAATTCAAGAAAATGATTTTTTTTTTGAAATTTAAGATTTGAGCTAAAAGTGACGTTTCAATTCTAGATTGGAATTATCTTCAGACTATTTTATTTTTATGGTAATATTTTGTCCTCTTCTATCCTGACCTTCCTGTAAATAGGAGATTTTTCTCTTTGATTTTTATATTTTTAAATTTTAGTAAACTAATAATTTTTCTCCCTTCGAATACTCATCGCCCCCCAATCGCCCCCCCGCTTATTTATCGCCCCCCTGAAAACCCAAATCGCCCCCTTGGGGGCGATCGCCCCCAGGTTGGGAACCACTGGCCTAGTAGTTAGAGCACAAATAGAGATAAAGATTTATTTACTACGTTTTACACAGGGTTATTTTTAAGAGTTAAAATTCTAATTAATAAAAAGAAAAAGAATTAAATTGTTAATCTCATGGATCGGCACGGCACGATTTTGAAATTAATTGCACAGAGTGACCCCATAAACTAGAACGCTTCGTAGAGATTTTCTTAGCCCGCTACACTCAATTAAAAAAATTTTATATACTGTTTATATATATGTGCCCATAATTATGAAAGTGGTCTAAGTCAAAATTTTCAAAAAATTAGTTTATCAGTTGTTTCATACCACATTATTTTAAACTAAATTAATTCAATATAATTTTACAATATTAATATAAATTTTATAAAATTGAACCATTAAATAGCGCTTGTAATTTTAACATTATATGGAAATCATTTGTTAGTATTAATCATGGGCGTAGCCAGGGGAGGCAGGGAGGGGCCTTTGCCCCCCCTGGCTTGTCCTAAAAATTAAAAAAATAAATAAATATATATTTTTCCCCTTGAGAATTTTTTTTTAACGCTCCAATCCACTACATTAATTTAATTTTTTTTTATTTAAATAAATAATTAATAATCTATGTATATATTAATTGCAAACATCCCCCCCCCCTCACGAAGGGTTGCCCCCCCTAACAAGATGTCTGGCTACGCCCATGGTATTAATTATGAAAGTGGTCTAATTGTAAGTCAAAAATTTTAAGAAAATTTTGGTATTTGGTCTTTCTACCGAATGACCTTGATTTTGGGTTGATAGAAATGAAAAGCAAATTATTTATACAACCGAAATCATTATTATGAATTAATAGAAAAGTGTGGAAAAAAAATTCCATTTTCGATAAAACGAATGACGCACCCGGAATTTTTTCAAGAAAACCACTAGAAGAGTCAACGAGAAAAAGAGTAAGAAATACCGCGGACCGATCTATCTCTTGGCTGCAAATTCTATGGATGAGATTCTTTAAAAATGTAGATGTTCTATAAAACTTCTTTAGATGATTCTAAATTTCACGTTTTGGATCTCCTACCTAAAAAAGGAAGGTTAAAAATATACTGAAATATTAAATATTACTTCCATCATACACCACCACTAGATCAGTAACGGAAAAAAATTATAAAGATATATATATATATACGTATTATGTGTTTACTATCATACATCCCTCCAGTTTTTCAGAATTATTTTACTAAAATTATTGTTTCTAATAAAACTCATACTTTTTTATTTGCATTAAGTCATTAATAGGACAATCAAATTAACTTTTAAAATGGCCTAAGTCAATACGAACATTAAAAAAAAAAACATTTCCATATAAAATTCACACAAAATTTCATATTCATAATAAATTTTCATAATCATGGGCACATATACATATCTGCTCAGAAAATAGAGACACCCAAGGCTGTTATAATTGCAACGAACGAGGTCACATTGCGGCTAATTGTCCAAAACCCAAACGTGAACGAGGTTCCTGTTATCTCTGTGGCTCAATGCGTCATCAGAAGAAGGATTGCCCAAAAGTCGCAACGACGTCAACGACTTCATCGGCAGCACCATCTTCTTCGACAAGGACTCATCTGATAGAGGACCACGAGAAACGAGTTCCCGAATACGTCATCAAGGTGAACATGGACTGTGGTGAACATTTGGCAATTTTGGATACAGGTAGTCCAATTTCATTATTAACTGAACAAGCATTACCTATTAATTTATAAATTAGAACCTTATGATGAAATAAAACAATTTCAAGGCATCAATGGATCTAAAATTTCAATATTAGGGGACATTGTATCGAAATTTAGAATAAATGAATTTTATGTAAGAATTAAATTTTATATCGTTCCGAAAGATACAATTTCATATTTTTGTTTATTAGGAAGAGATTTTATTTCAAATAAAAATTTAATAATAACATTTGGTGACTCTGTAGAAATTAAATGTAAAGACCAAGCTTTAAATTTGAAATTTCCATTTGACGAAATTTTAAATATTTCAGAAATTAAATCAGATGAATTAAGCAATTTAAATATTAATCCAAATTTAGAATGGAAAATTCAAAATGAAGTCAAGTCTATAATGGAGAAACATTACTTTCAAAAGGAAAAGCCGAATGAGCCTGAAACAAAATTAGAATTAAAATTGCAAGTAAATTCAAATCATAAAATATTCTATGCTAGGCCTAAAAGATTATCGATAGATGAAAAAGAATCTGTAAAATTAATTATTGATGATTTATTAGAACGGAAAATAATTAAGCCAAGCAATTCTCAATATAGTAGTCCAATTGTCTTAGTGAAAAAGAAAGATGGTAAATTTAGAATGGCAATAGATTATAGGGAGTTAAATAAAATAACAAGTCGAGATGTATTTCCGATACCTCACATTGAAGAACAAATTGATAATTTAAAAGGGAAAAAATATTTTACGCGTTTAGATTTGAAAGATGCATTGTCATGATAAAGGAAATGTTCCATTTCATACGATTCATATAGATCATTTTGGCCCCTTAGAAAAAACAAATACTAGACATAAATATATTTTTGAGATAATTGATTCATTTTCGAAATTTGTAAAACTTTATGCCACCACAAGTACAAAAACTGAGGAAGTTATTAAGCATTTAAAAAGTTATTTTGCCTATTATAGTACACCGCAAAGAATAATTTCAGATAGAGGCACAGCCTTCACCTCTAGTAAATTTAAAGATTTTATGAAGGAACAAAATATTCAGCATATCTTAATAGCCTCTGCGACTCCGCATGCAAATGGTCAAATAGAAAGGATAAATAGATCTCTTACGCCAATGCTAGCAAAATTAGCCGAAACTCCTTCTAGTTGGGATAAAAAATTGAAAGAGGTAGAATTTTCATTTAATAATTCAGTAAATAGAGCGACAGGTGAAACTCCGTCCAAATTATTGTTTGGAGTAGAGCAAAAATGTGAATTCACTGATGAATTGAGACAATTATTCAATGAAATCATGTCTAATGATCGTAATTTAGAAAAAAGCAGAGAAATAGCATGTGAAAAAATTAAAGAAACTAGTGAATATAATAAAAATTATTATAATAAAAGACACAAAATTCCTCATGATTATGATATAGGTGATTATGTAATGATAAAAAATGTAGATGTAACTCCAGGTGTAAATAAAAAATTGATTCCAAAGTTTAGAGGTCCATATGTAATTTGTAAAAAATTAGATTTAGATAGATATGTAATCAAAGATCCTGAAGGTGAACAATTGACCCAAATACCTTATGAAGGCATTGTTTCTCCTGAAAACATGCGTATGTGGCGTTCTGTAAAATCCGCTCAAGAATAAAACTTATGTTAAGATTGTATTCTCATATTGTATTCTTATTATTGTATTCTCATATTGTATTCTTATTATGCAACAATCAAACTGGCTTGAGGTCAAGCCAAAAAGGTCAGGTTGGCCGAGCTGTAGTGTAAATTTAAAAAATTTTTGAAAGGTTGCCCGCCAAGTAAACGATGATAGGTTCACTCTGGTTGACGACCTAAACATGTTGCTAACTTATGACTGACTCTCTTATGATCTCTCTCTTACGACGCGCAACAACTAACTTATGCTCTCTTATGATTTATGTCCTTTATGTTTTATGCTTTATGCATTTATGCTTTATTTATGTTCAACTACTCGTTATCATTTTCATTAATAAATATTCTATTTGTTTGTTCATTCGTTCTTATTATTTAAATTCTCCATTATATTATACTACAACATAAATATTTCTCTATACATTTCCTATGGGAGAAATCGTAACTTTAAGAATTAATAATTCAAAAAAGTTATGGGAATTTCGGGATGAAAATAATTTATCTGTAATCTCTAGAAGGCCCTCTTTATGCATATAAAATTTCATTTCAAAATTCCAACGGGAAGTTGCCTAGATAGAGCGTGACAGACAGACGGACATTAGCGAATTATATATATAAAGATATTACACCAATTTTTAGGGATAGCAAATGTTAAATCTCCATATCACAAGGATAGAGTGATGCAGAGGGTAATGCGTGAATACATTGCTAAACTCGAGTCTAGTCATTTGATGATAAGAGAGGGGAGAACAGTTTTTTTTTTACTAGGGGGTATTGAAAGGCCCACGAGTCAAAAAATAAGAATAAGAAAGTTCGCAGTTCGGGAATTAAGACAGGCATATTTTCATATAAACCAGTGATTTCCAGGCGTGTCTCTGCTACAGGAGGTATAATATTATACAATTTTTTTTTAAGCCTGTAGCTTAAATAAAATAATCGAACTGCTTGGGATTCGAACCCGCGACCCTTGGTATAGAAGGTAGGCCCGCTACCAACTATACCAAGCTTGATGGTACACAGATAATGTTTTGATTTAGGAAGCCACGGAAAAATATTAAGTAATTTGGGAATAGAACTAGGGTTTGGAAAAAACCGGAAAATTTTGAAAACCGGTTTTTCGGTTTTTTACAAAGCGGAAAACCGGTAAACCGGTTTTAAACCGTTTTTTTTAACATCTGTTTAGAACGGACCACCATTTTTTGAAGTTAAATTAATTTGTATACAACATAATTTAGAAATATTTTATGGCTTGGTACGGAAAAAGACCCCTTGACCCTTAGGGAGCGTACAAGTATTACGTAACGCAATTTTTGAAGATTTTTGACCCCCTCCCCCATGTAACGCGCCGTAACATTTTTCTGGCCCCCTCCCCCAGACGTTACATAACGCTCAAGTGGACTTTTTACCTAAAGGTCACAATTATGTTGCGCAAAATACAGGAAAGTCGCTAAAATACCAGTTACGTAACGAGTTGTTCAACCCCCCTCCCCCCTTGTAACGCATGGTAACGTTTTACGAGACCCCACTTCCCCCAAATTGCATTACGTAATACTTGTACGCTCCTTTAGTATTAATATTAATATATGAGGCAAAATTCCTATTTCAAGAGCAACCTTAATAAACAAAAAATGTTCCTTAAATAAATCAAGGAAAAAAAATATTCAAAATAATATTTAATAGAATTTTTTTTAATAACCGCGCCCTTGCCTGCGACGGACCGTTGTTTTTTCTTAATTAAGTAAAGAAAATTATTATTATTTTTTATTTTTTAAAACACACACTTTTTTCCCATTCACACTCACGCACACACACATTCACACAGTCCTTTCGGCAACTTAGGTCATATAAGACTTGACGATAACCGTTATATATATGAAAATATCTATTAGGGATCCAGGCATTTCTATTTAAGCCGTTCCAAGTGGCTTAAATAAAATCATCGGACTGTCTGGGGTCTGGACCCGCGACGTTCAGTATAGAAGGTAGGAACACTACCAACTAGACCAAGCCCGGGGGCCACTCCGCTATTATCATATAAAGATTATTTAAGTATCGGAAAAAAGGGGAAAAATATAGATAATTTTTAATTTTTTTTTAAATTTGTTTCAAGTCTTTTTCGGCATCTAAGGCCATTTAGAACCCATCCCTATTTATTTCAAATGATTGATAGCCTATTAAAATGAAATAAATTTTTCTCGCTTGGGACGGGAAGCGACCCCGAAACCCTAAGCCATTAGAAGCTAATGTCTTCTCTCTGAGCCATGGGTCCATTTATATGTGGGTTAATTTATAATTTGAATACAAGTATTAAGAAAAAAAAACCGAATTCGGTTTTTTCGGGAAAAACTCGGTTTCTCGGTTTTTGAAAATTAGCCAAAAAACCGGTAAACCGGTTTCGGTTTCCACCGGTGTCCAAACCCTAAATAGAACCTCTGATAAAAACTACTAGCAGCAACGCCTGCCCTCGGGCTTAATTTCAATTGAGAGTACTAGCTGGGGACAGCAGGGCCTATTTAGGACTGCTTTAAGAGTCAGAGGTATAAATCATAAAGCTGCTAAAAGGAAAAGAATAGATTTGATCATAATTAATTCCCCAAAACATTTACTCTCCGTTTCAAGTAGCGACTAAAAGTAGTGAAAATTGTGAATTTCTCCTGGTACATACATTTTTCCATTTCATTTTGTAGGTAGAGGGGTCGAGTAAAGAGGGGGCATGTAAAAAAAACTTGAATAAAAGCATATGAAAAAATATGGTGTGACTGGCGCACAGCACACAACTTTCTCTTACCCTTCGGTAAGAGAAAGTTGTGCACTGTGCTGGTCACACCAGATTTTTTGTGTCGAGATATATTTAGTTTCCGATAGCACCTTAGTTTCAAACTTGCATTTTAAATGTTGACTGCTTGAAATAAACTATGGTTATTTTTCAAAATTTTAATCTCATATTTGGACATTTTATACACAATATAGAATCGTAAATAAATACAAAATTTCATAAGAATTGGAAAATTTTTTTTTATGTGTAAAAAGTTCCAAAATTAACATACAAATCCCCGTATGGGGATTTAAGATTGGCTGGAAGCAAGAGCCGGAAAATGAATTTGAAAAATCTGAACTACTAGTAAAGTGTATTTCAAACAATTTTCACTAAAAATTTTCCTGAAAATATTATTTTTCCTATCATCATTTTAATATTAGATTAGACTCCAACATAAAAGTTGTATACGGAAGTATTGTGCCATGCATTTTTTCACAGAAATTGTTATAAAATTATTATTTTTTTTTTGGAGGTATGTAATTATTAATTTCGTAATCTCAATGAACCTTGTAATTTCTAAAATAATTATTATACTGTATTTTGAGTTTCCCAGAAACCGCTGATTAAAAAAAATCTGGTGTGACTGGCGCATAGCACACAACTTTCTCTTACCCTTCGGTAAGAGAAAGTTGCGCACTGTGCTGGTCCACCAGATTTTTTGTGTCGAGATATATTTAGTTTCCCATAGCACCTTAGTTTCAAACTTGCATTTTAAATGTTGACTGCTTGAAATAAACTATGGTTATTTTTCAAAATTTTAATCTCATATTTGGACATTTTATACACAATATAGAATCGTAAATAAATACAAAATTTCATAAGAATTGGAAAAAAAAAATTTTAAATGCGTAAAAAGTTCCAAAGGGGACCCCCTTTTGAATCGAAATTAACATACAAATCCCTATAGGAAATTAACATTGGTCAAAATGCGAAGATAAGGTGGAAAGGGAATTTAAAAAGAGTAGAGACAGGCGATAATGTTTGCAAGTGAGAGAGAGACATATATGTTTTCTTTGAAACAATTAAAGACACAAATAAATTAAAAAAAAAATGGGAATTTAAATAATAATTGATTTTTAATCTAATAAAAAGAAAAAGTTTATTCCGTTACCATGGCAACCATTTCTATCTTTCCTATGAAGAACAAGAGTAAAGTGGGTCTTCAGAAGATTTCAACGGCAAAATGAGAATATACATTTTAAAGAGCATCTAAAAAATAATTGATTTTTGAATTTTAAAAAATCCTTGGAGGGAATTTTGAGAAAATCGAAAAAAACTGAAAAAAAAGTACATCAGTAAAGTACTAGTACTTTTTGGCCGATTTTGTTCAAAAGCTTATTTTGAGATTCTTCAAAGGTACTTAAGTTAAATATAAAATTTCAACCCGGTAGCTCAACTCCTTCATGCTAAAAAATGGTTCCACACATACAGACACACATACATACACACACACACACACACAGACCAATTTGCGGGACCCACTTTTTTGGACTCAGGGGACCTCAAAACATGTATATCCATCAAAATCTCGACATCGAATTTTTGACATGATCGCAATACTTTCTCTCCTATATATTTCATATATAGGGTACGAAAATAAAAAAAATAAATAAATTGGATTACATTCCATCATCCTAAATTTTTCTTCTTCAAATATAAGCTTCCCTTTTGAATTAAAAACAAATTGATTCTGGCTTTTGTTGTTGTTGTTGTTTTTGGCAATCATGAAACGAAAAGAATCCACGCATGAATGAGCTTTGAGGCTGAAATGAAATCAAACTTTTCCTCCTAAGAAGATATGATAGATGGCGGGGAGATAGGTAGCCTAGGGTATAATTAAATATCATTATTTTCTCCCCAATTAAAAAGCTGCGACTTTTTCTTTTTTTGATAGAGTTTCCTTTGGAAATTACAAATGTGAGGATTTGATAGACGTGGCTGGTTGATAAACCAGCGTCCAAGTGAGCCTATATGATTTTGTTACGAGTGTTTATGGCTTCAATCACTTATGACACAAGCATGTCGAAATGCGTATTAAGTATTAATCTCTCTTGATCCTAAGCGGCTCCCATCCCCGATCACTCTAAGGAAAAAGAAATTTAATTATAGAACATATGTACGTATGTATTGTAATAAAAAATCTCGACACCTAATTTTTGACATAATCAACACTACTTTATAATTATAAAGCGCGGTTCTTAAGAGATATGCATTGATAGAGTTGAAAAATAAGAGAAAAAATATATTTAAATTTAATGTAGCATCGTCAAATAGATATCCAATGGGAAAATTCGCCAATTTTTTTCGATAATTTTTACTTTCTCTTACCTCTATATATGTTAATATATATAGTGAGAAAGTATTGGATTCATGTCAAAAATTCGATGTCGAGATTTTGATGGATATACACGTTTTGAGGGTCCCCTGAATCCAAAAAACTGGTTTTCACGACATGGTTTGTCCGTCTGTCTGTCTGTGTGTGTTCAATTTTAAGCATGGAAGGAATTGAGCTATGAGGCTGAAATTTTATATTCAATTCAGGCACCCCACTGAGGCTTGAAAATAAGCTTTTAATCAAAATCGACCAAAGAGTACTAGTATTTAATAAATAAGAAATTATATATAATATTTAAGATATTATATATATTGCGTATGTGAGCCTCGAAACGGAAATTTATATAATTAAATTTTTATTAATTCATATACCCGAAAAATAAGTGTGTACTGCCCGGAGTTGAACCACGGATTCTCCAATTTGTACTCAGAATGCCTTTACCACTAGACCACAGCACGATTTGCGGCGTCGAATTTGGGTCCATTTCTTCTGCTGACTAAAATTGCTTTCCAACTGAGTTCATATACCCGAATGTCGTGCTGTGGTCTAGTGGTAAGGGCTCTCCGAGTACGAATTGGAGGATCCGTGGTTCAACTCCCGGCGGCACACCCTTACTTTTTCGGGTATATGAATTAATAAATATTTATTTATATAAAAGAGTACTAGTACTTTACTGATGTACTTTTCAGTTTTTTTATTTTCTGAAAATTCGCTCTAATGATTTTGTTTAAAATTATTTTTTAGATGCTCTTTCAAAAACATAAAAAATCTAGTGTGACAAGCACAGTATATATAGTCAATTGGAGTTTTTTTTGTGCACAAATTGACATCAAATTTAGTCTGATCTGATTAGCCATTCGGAATCTACAATGGTTTAAACCTTCGAATATGGAATTTCCGCCGCGCGCTCTCCGCGGTAAAATGAAAGAAATACATAGTGAAATCTTTAGCTATAAAAAACCATTCTTGTAACCGTATATTCAAAATAATTATACCTCTTAAGACAGGAGTTATTGAGAGCCGATAACGAGAAATTTTTCATCTGCTTTTTATCCAACTTTCTTCATGCCTCCCTAAACATGCATTGCAAGACGTTGTCACGTCAAAAGAGAAGCTAGTAATTATTATTTCATTTATATATGAAAAGTCCATTAGACTGACGTTTCGGGTTTTGTCAAAACCATCTTCAGAGTTTATGGCCCGTGTCAGGGAGAATTTCATTGTATACTTATACGTACTAAGATGGCCGTTTCCAAAACTGCAAACTCAGTCTAGTGGGCTTTTAATATAGACTATTAATTAAATAATCGTTTTTTTGTTTTATTTACTTATCAATTAAAAAAAAAAAATTAAAAATTATACAACTATTCTCTGGGCTTGTCTAGAACATAGCGTATTGCATAATGTCAAAAAAAAAAAAACGTGATCTTGGATGGTCCATCAAAACGAAATTGAGTGAGGTCATTCTGCCTTATAGAGAGCCAGGCAGCCACACCTCCTTCTTATGAATTCAGGTCAGTGAGAATGAAGAATACGAGATGGACACCGCATGTGTGGGAACACCCCACGAAATTTCAATTCCCACTTGCATATGGAATAGATTAATTCTTGTGTAATTAATGTGTAATATACAAATCAACTTCCTTTTGATTCTTGTATGAGAAAGGTACTGCATAGAGGCTTTATATAAGAGATTTTGAAATTATAAATTTTATATTAATGATCTGATTGGCCTGAAAATATCACAGCCTTTATTTGACTTGTATTTGAATTGGAGTACCAACTATTACGAGTTGATAGGCGGAGTTTCCGTTTAGTAGAAAAATAGACAAGTTTCTTTCATATTTCTTTATTAAAGACTAGCCGCGCCGCCCGCCTTCGGAAACTCGAACCTGCCTGCCCTCATCTCCTTCTAAATATATAATAGCGTCAATCCGTCTGTCACCAACTTCCTAATGGAGTTTTGAAACGAAATATAGAGGATGGTATGGAGAGTCCAGAAAAAATACACGGGTCTCCAAATTCTCAAAAAGAAGGCTCAATAATTTCCAGATAATTCAGAATTTGCCCGTTCGAAAGCATTGAGTTTGTTTTGCCTTTTCCTCTAAACTGCAAACTTGACAAGCATGTCGTCCACTTTTGTGCAAGCAAACTATAGCGTCTGTAGGGGAATTTCGCGCAAGCATTTTAATTGTGCAAGCCGCTTGATGCTCGATTGAATTTAAATCATGCACAAGCAAAACTCTCCGCCATTTTATAGACCTCTTGATATTTTTATTTAATATATATTATAATTCATTTAATACTTCAATTTAAATATTAATATGTATTGTGTTTCAGTTTAAGGGGGTTCAGGAGCGATGTCTAAACGTACTTTAAAAAAAACTAGACTATTATAAGGAATTTTTCAATGCGGTTTTTTTTAAATGAATTAAATTCATAAGAGATTATTGGGACATCGAGCTATAATTGTTTTAATGACTTATTAAAAAGTTATCGTAATTAATTTTTTTGTTATCAAGCAAATACAAAAAAACAATCTGTCCCAATAATCTTTAATTTTTTTTAAATTTAAAAATGAATTTATTGTTATTATTAATCACATATTAATTAATAAATTTTTAAAATAAGCTTAGATGATTTATTTAAAAACCAACTGTCAAATTAGTTCAGCATTCTTGCAATAGATGGCAGGCTAGTCTATCAGCAGAAATAGTATTAGCCTATATCTGGCCTATATTTATATATTTTTATGCTTTTATAAAAGATACATAATATATAATAACATTTATAAAGTATTTATTGTTAAAAGATCAATGAAAATCAAGCAAATGCATTCAATATTATTAGCTACCATTCTGACATCTCTTGGCAAATTTTTGAATTACTTGATATTTGGGCATATTTTTTATGACACACTACGCCATCTTAGCGGGAAAAACATGCGTAACCACTTCGCTCCCGTTCCCCTTAAAGCAAGTGAGGATTTCTTGTTATCTTTAGAGTTGAAGAAGGTGATAACAGAAAACACTAATTCATTCCTAAATAAATGAAGTTATTAAACACTGGCATGCCTGAAGAAAGCTGTTGCCAGAAAAAGGCTATTTATTGTATTTTTACTCGAAACAAATAATTTCTAAAGGGCGTAGCCGGGCAGGGCGCCTTGTTAGTAAGCAAAGGAATGCACTGGTGACTGATAGGCGAAAGTGCCTTCATTTCTTTTAATTGAAAGTCAAACGACTACTGAAAGTGTTAAATGAATCAAGTTTGAACTTTGACAGGATCAGCCAGCAAGAAGAAGAGAGTTTCTCTCTTGATTCAGTTGACATTCCATTCAAGTAAATAATAATAATAAATTAGCAGCGATATCGTTGAAGAAACAACATAAACATAGTGATTAGAGTCTCCACATTTCTAATGTAATTGCTTGTAAAATCATAATTTGTCTTGATAATTGCTTATAAAAAAACTATCCTTTGTGATTCTTAACCTTTTGTGCCACGGACCCTTTCTTTTCTATTTAAATAGATTTAAAAAAATTAAATAAAGAAGCTGACTGATGTGTGATCTAAATCTTAATCTTAAAAATTTATTTAAGCCAAAAAAATCGAAGAGATTAGAAATGTTGAGTTGTACCTAGCAGTGAAAGATTAGTTAAAGTTATATGGCTTGGGTGTTACCGCCCTTTAGCACAATAAGTAGGAGCTCTACCAGTGTGCTAGGGCCAAGGGGCTCTAGACTTGGTATTATTAAAAAGAAAATTGAAGCACTGCTAAAAAAGGGACTGGAGTCCCCGAAAAACCAGCGTGTGGAACTTCCCTCGTTACATAATTTAATTAAAGAATCATTAAACCCATAAATGGTCTCAGCAGACGAAAAATACTCTCTTATATTAAATAAAAAATCTGGTGTGACTGGCGCACAGCACACAACCTTCGGTAATCGAAAGTTGTGTTCTGTGCTTGTCACACCAGATTTTTTTGTGTCGAGATATATTTAGTTTCCACCGATATATTAGAAATCAAGATGTAAATTTAATAAGAATGGGAAAATATTTATATTTTTTTACCATGGCAACCATTTCTCCTATCATGAAAAACTACATCAGTAAAGTGTACTTCAAACCATTTCAACGAAAAATTTCACTGATATACTTTTTAAAAAGCATCTAAAAAATAGTTCATTTATGAATTTTAAACAAAATCGTTGAAGCGAATTTTGAGAAAATCGAAAAAAACTGAAAAAGTACATCAGTAAAGTACTAGTACTTTTTGGCCGATTTTGTTTAAAAGCTTATTTTCTCGCCATAGGGAGGTGGCCTACCTTAAATATAAAATTTCCGCTTCATAGCTCTATTCCTTCATGCTTAAAATTGAACACACACCCACCCACAGACAGACCATGTCGCGAAAACCACTTTTTTGGATTCAGGGGACCTCAAAACGTGAAGATCCATCAAAATCTCGACATCGAATTTTTGACATGAAACCAATACTTTCTCTCTAGATATATATTACATATATACTTAGGTAAGAGAAAGTAAAAATTATTTCTTCTCAAAGGTGAGCAAGTATGAAAAAAGAATTTATGTATAAAGTTGAGAAGAATCAGGTTTGAACAAATAAATTCTATTGTCTTTGCTTTTAGATTAAACTTAAAAGCCAATATATAAAATTTCACACTCTCAATCATAAATATTACACTTTCCTATAATGGGATGTAACGTATAGGAAAGTAAAAGAGCGATAAAAAGTGAAAAGCGACTCTCCTGGTCCAGTAAGCAGGATTTGGTTCCAAGTCGGTCATACCATTCATGTGATTCATATGAAATGTTTACTTTCTTCAATAAAATGGTCCCAAGTGATTAATTAAGTCTAGCTATATACCACCACCTGCCAAATAAATTTTCCGGGTTTTATAGGATGAAGAAACGGAAAAGAGACAAACAATAAGCAAAACGTTAAATATGTAATGAATGAAAGGAAAAATATTTTCTCTTTTTTATCTTTACTTTACTTAAATTAGTAATTAAATAAAAAAAAATTTATTAAAATATCTAATTAACGTTACTAATGAATTCACTTGTTAGTGTTACCTTCGAAGCAATCGCCAAAGGCGATGGACTCAGAGGGTTTTATGTTATGGGATTCCGAAACCAAATTTTTTATGCTTAAAGGGCAGTGGTTCCCAAACGGTGTGCCCCGGCACCCAAGGGTGCCGTGAGAATGCCTAAGGGGTGCCGCGAGATATTTAGATTAAAAAAAAATAAAAAAATAAAAATAAAGAGCCGGAAAAAAATAAAGTTTTGCCAAAAAAAGGTCAAGTGATTAAAATGGTAGCGGCAAAATTTATCTTCTGGCCATTTAGGGTTTGATATTATTTATGGGAAGAGTGATCAAGATGTTTTTCCAAATGTTATCATTTGGAAATTATGAGCTGTATCATGAAAAATTATTAATTTTGAATGATAGATAAAAAAGACAAAAAAATAAAAAATAAAATTTATTCTATATTAAGAAAGTAATTATAATAATTTCTTTATTAAAGATGAGTTGAATGAATAATGAGGATATTTTTTTTTAACATTCATATGTTAGAAGGTAGTCAAAAGAAGATGTCGGAAAAAATTCAGCTTTGCCTAAAAAAAGGTCAAATGATTTTCAGGCAAGGGAAAAAAAATTGCCCCAGGGCGGAAAAAATTTCGTTTTGATAGGGGGAAAAAAGGAAGGGTGCCGCTAGTGTTTAATATTATTCCCAACGCACTTCTGGGGTGCCGTGAACTTCAAAAGGTTGGGAAACGCTGTTCTAGGGAATACAAGAAAATTATTTTCATCCTGAAATTCCTATAATTTTTTGAGTTATTAATTCTTAAAATTACGATGTCTCCCATAAGAAATGTATAGAGAAATATTTATGGTATGTATTCTTTGCATTTGTGTATTCTATGATACAAATCTTCAATCAGGCACTGGATTGGTATTCATAATAATAATAATAATAATAATAATAATAATAATAATAATTTGATTTTGCCCTCGGGGCTTGGTGTAGAGGTTAGCGTGCTGACCTCGTATAGCAAAAGTCGCGGGTTCGGACCCCAGGCAGGCCGATGATTTTATTTAAGCCATTTGGATACCAAATGACTTAAATAAAAATGCCTGGACCCCCAATATTGTATATTAATCAATAACGGATATCGTAAAAGTCTTATATGGCCCGAGTTGCTGAAAAGATTGTGTGAATGAGAATGAGAAAAAAGTGTGAGTGTTAAAAAAAAAATAATAATAATAATAATAATTTTATTTTCATAATTAAGAAAAGGCGAGGGCCCGTCGCAGGCAATTGTTGAGGAGTCCAGGGGGGGGTGAAGCCAGCCTGCCTGAACAACTATTTAAGACATAAAATGAAATAAAATTTTATCTATATGTGAGGGCCTATTTTAATTTTTATAATGCAACTAATGCACTTAAAACAAACAAGCTAATACATATATTATAAAATACATAGTACGTAAATTTGACAAATTATAATGCGAGATTTAATTTTTGCTAATTGATCCAGTGTCTACCTAACTTATAAAATCTGGCATCTTGAACCTACTTAGAACAATACCTCCTTTGTATTATAACTGACTACGAGTGCCATAGAGGCTTTTTACTTTCTCTTACCTATGTATATATGTAAAATATATATATAGAGATAAAGTATTGGATTCATGTCAAAATTCGATGTCGAGATGTCGAAAAAGTGATTTTCGCCACATGGTCTGTCTGTCTGTGTGTCTGTGAACAAAATATCTCAAGAACGAAAAGAGCTAAAAGGTTGAAATTTTATATTTAATAAAGAGAAAAAAAAACGCTATATTTTCAGCAATTGTTTTTAATTCGTTAGTAAGGCAATAATATTTCCAGATATTTCGGAGACCTATCGGACTTATCAAATGATTAATAATTGCTGATCATATAACATGTCGCTTCCAAGCGTTTTAATTATAAGGGCCGTAATGTGGTGAAGTGAGGTGAAATCCACTGAGGAAGGAGTGCCGATAGGTCTCCGAAATATCTGGAAATATTGCCTTACTAGCGAATTAAAAACAATTGCTGAAAATATAGCGTTTTTTTCTCTTTAATAAACCAACTTCAGCAACACCACTTGATGGGAATTTTATATTTAAGTTAGGCATCCACCGGGGCAAGAAGCTTTTGAACAAAATCAGCCAAAAAGTACTAGTACTTTACTGATGCACTTTTTCAGTTTTTTTCGATTTTCTCAAAATTCGCTCCAACGATTTTTTTTTAAATTCAAAAATCAATTATTTTTTAGATGCTCGTTAAAATGTATATTCTCATTTTGTGATTGAAATCTTCTGAAGACCACTTTACTCTTGTAGTCCATAGAGAAGATAGGAGAAATAATTGCCATGGTTACAAAATATAAATATTTTCCCATAATTATAAATTTTACATCTTGAAATTCAGCATTCAATCCCAATTGGAGTCATTTCGTCATTAATTAAGATATAAAAATTAGCGTCAAAAGATTTTCAATACTTTGCCAGCTCGTTTATATTCGTCTGTCAATGATCATTAATATACGGTTAGAAAGAAAATTTTAACATCTTTCTAATGGCATATCAATCATTTTTCTATCTTTATCCGTTTAGCGGCTATATCGGTGCCAATGTGTTGCATTTTTGGTGACATATGAGGAGAAAGACTTAAAAAAAAAAAGGAAGAGCGAAAATATCTTTTTGAATCATACGTCATACATGTTTGACTTCCGGAGGCTCGGTTCCCCTCCCTCTCTCTCTCCAACCTAACTGAATTATAGCTCCACATACATACAGAGAGATATTCTGTTCCGTTTCGTTTCACGTTTAATTCACCTTCAGGACAGAGGAGGAGAAGGAGGCGGGCGGACTTTCGCCGGGAGAGTGAGTGAGCCCGACAACAAACATTGTGATCAGTTACAGTTTGTCTGTGATATGTCAAGAGAGCTCTATCTTGTATAGAGAGTGTGACAAACAAACCATGTCTTAACCACCATGCCAGCCGGCTGTTTTCATGTTTGCTGTTGGACGTTGCTGTTGTTCATCATTTGTTGTTTATTAAATGTGATTGGTGCTGATGATGGTCCCCCAACGCCGCCCGATACGTTCCCGAAAGTTAAATTCACTCAAATTGGATATATACAGGTGAGTTGTTTGGCTTTCTTCGGTTAAGGGGGTTCAGGAGCGACGTCTAAACGTACTTAAAAAGAACAAGACTATTATAAGGAATTTTTCAATGCGGTTTTTTTTTAAATGAATTAAATTCATAAGAGATTATTGGGACATCGAGCTATAATTTGTTTAATGACTTATTAAAAAATTATCGTAATTAATTTTTTTTTTGTTATCAAGCAAATACAAAAAAACAATCTGTCCTAATCATCTTTAATTTTTTTTTTTAATTTAAAAATGAATTTATTGTTATTATTAATCACATATTAATTAAGAAATTTTTAAAATAAGCTTAGATGATTTATTTAAAAACCAACTGTCAAATTAGTTCAGCATTCTTGCAATAGATGGCAGGCTAGTCTAACAGACGATCGCCTAATGGCCTATATTTATATATTTTTATGCTTTTATAAAAGATACATAATATATAATAACATTTATAAAGTATTTATTGTTAAAAGATCAATGAAAATAAACCAAATGCATTAAATATTATTAGCTACCATTCTGACATCTCTTGGCAAATTTTTGAATTACTCTAATTTTGGGCACACTTTTTATGACACACTACGCCCTCTTATCGGGAAAAACATGCGTAACCCCTTAACTCCCGAGCCCCCTTAATTATTATCACTAAATTGCAAAAGATTTGGCCTGAAAAAATTCAAATTCTTATTTCTGGTGTTTTCTAGCCCCCTCCCCCAAAAAAAGAAAAAAAATTCTTTTTATTCAATTAATATTTTTACCATCCCTGTGGAATATCTTTTTAATTTGTCAACCGGTCAGTGCTTCTTGAGATATGCGCTAATAAAAAAGCTTCATTTCGTGAATAGAAGGTAGCAGTGGGGGAAGTTTTCAATTTTTTTTTTTAGAATCTTCAGTGTATCCAGTAGGATTAATAGCATCCTTATTGAATAAGAGACAGAATAATAACAGGTCAGGCTTCCCTCAAGAGCGCTTAAACTACTTTATCTAGAAGCCTTTAAAAGTAAATTCAATCAATTACTTGACAAAAGACTCTAGCGAGCAGCTGGGTGTTGTTATAACCGCACTACAGCTCGATGGCTGGCGGAAAGGGTAGGGAAGTAAGGAGAAAAACTTAAACAAATGCACTAGGTGGCTAATCGACTCAGAATAATCAATAAAGTTTCATTCATAATTTGAATAATGTCCTTTTATCCATTCGTACGTCTGCCGTTCATTTCGAAATGAAGTTTGACACCCTTAAAGAGGACATTAGTGAGAAATGATGCAAATCAGTCTGATCTTTGAATCTTCAAATGGGGAGACTCCAAAAATTGGAAATTTCCAGCACTGGGGCAATTTAGCGCCTCTTTATGAAAAATCAAAGCTAATTAATTGCTAATAATAAAAATTAAATTCCTTAAATAGAAAATCCTAAGTGTTGGTATTTAAGGGGGCGAATACCTTCCCGGGACTCAGCGCATTGGCATTTAAAGGTTATGGATATTGACATTTCTCACTAAATCTAAATTAAAAAAAAAAACACCTATAATTTGGAAAAATTTAGAGTAACATTCACACTAGAAATAACAAATCGGGATCCCCGTTTATTTACCCGAGGTGCTTAAGCACCCGAAGACACACACCTAGGGATGTGTTATCGAAAAAAAGTATCGATACTTGTACTTGGTATCGTATCGAAAGAAAAACTCCCTCAGCACCGGCGTGTAGCCTACGAGAAATAACAAATGAAATTGATAATCGGCAAGTGATAATTTTTTTTTTTTTTTAATTTTCAACAAAATTATTAAATAACTTTTTACTTTCTCTTACCTATGTATATATGTAATATATATATAGAGAGAAAGTATTGGTTTCATGTCAAAAATTCGATGTCGAGATTTTGATGGATCTTCACGTTTTGAGGTCCCCTGAATCCAAAAAAGTGGTTTTCGCGACATGGTCTGTCTGTGTGTCTGTGTGTCTGTCTGTCTGTCTGTCTGTGTGTGTTCAATTTTAAGCATGAAGGAATTGAGCTATGAGGCTGAAATTTTATATTTATGTTAAACACCCCCCCGGGACCGACAAAATAAGCTTTTAATCAAAATCGGCCAAAAAGTACTAGTACTTTACTGATGTACTTTTTCAGTTTTTTTCGATTTTCTCAAAATTCGCTCTAACGATTTTGATTAAAATTCAAAAATCAATTATTTTTTAGATGCTCTTTCAAATGTATATTCTCGTTTTGCTCTCAAAATTGTTTGAAGCACACTTTACTCTTGTGCTTCATAGGAAAGATAGGAGAAATAAATGGTTGCCATGGTAACGGAATTTAAATCTTTTTCTTTTTATTAGATTAAAAATCAATTATTATTTAAACGCCCATTTTTTTTTTCGGAGAAAACATATCTCTCTCTCTCACAAAACTATCTTCTCTCTTTCTACGCGTTTTAAATTTTTCTACCTTATCTTCGCATTTGGCCAATGTTAATTTCCTATAGGGATTTGTATGTTAATTTCGATTCAAAAGGGGGGTCCCCTTTGGAACTTTTTACGCATTTAAAATTTTTTTTTCCAATTCTTATGAAATTTTGTATTTATTTACGAATCTATATTGTGTATAAAATGTCCAAATATGAGATTAAAATTTTGAAAAATAACCATAGTTTATTTCAAGCAATCAACATTTAAAATGCAAGTTTGAAACTAAGGTGCTATCGGAAACTAAATATATCTCGACACAAAAAATCTGGTGTGACCAGCACAGTGCACAACTTTCTCTTACCGAAGGGTAAGAGAAAGTTGTGTGCTGTGCGCCAGTCACACCAGATTTTTTTTTTTAAGTTTTTTTTTTTTTTTTTTTTTTTTTTAAACATTCACACTTTTTTCTCATTCACACTCACACTCACACACACATTCACACTGTCTTTTCGGCAGCTCAGGCCATATAAGACATTTACGATAACCGTTATTTATGAATTTATATATATTAGGGTCCAGGCATTTTTATTTAAGCCATCTGGTATCCAGATGGCTTAAATAAAATCATCGGACTGCCTGGGGTCCGAACCCGCGACGTTTGGTATATGAGGTTAGCACGCTAACCTCTACACCACGCCCCGTGGGCTTTTTTAAGAGTTATTATAAAACTCTTTACATTTATCTGATCCCTTTGTTATTAGGGAACACAAAAAGAATCAGGAAATTGAGAAGCTCAATATGATTAAAAATCACAATTAAAAGAAATTATCTAATAACACCAAGCGAGAGAAGAAAAGTCAGATTTAATGTAGGTGAATTTTTAAGAAATGTTGAGATTTTAAGAGTTTAATCGGAGGTCTTATAGATTCAAATAAAGCGTATTTAGATTTAATTTTATAAAGAGGATGCAGCCAATAATGAAAAGCATCTACTTTGTGAACGTTTCAACTATGATCAATTTCCATCATCAGCCCTTCTATTTATATTGATAATGGCTTTTTGATCATGTTCGAAACGTTCCAAAATAAAGAGTGTTATCAAAATAGATACTTTCCATTATCGACTGCCGTCTTCTTTATAAAATTAATCTATTTATTGATACATATCAAGCCATATTTACAGAGTTTAAATTAATTCGTAGGCAATATGATTCATATAGCCTATTTGATGTTGAAAGCAAAAAAAAGAGAATCTTCTTTTGGTAATTATCTATACTGAAAATTAGTAAGATCCAGGATGAAGGGAGCGAGCTGTGAGTGATCTTAAATCCTACTTTTGTTTTTAATTGCGTTCACTTTCTTTCCCGCACTATCTATATCTATCTACACACTATAAAAATGTATGCTTCAGAACTAAATTACTCAGAAAGTATTAGAAAAATCTGGTGTGACTTTCTCTTCGGTAATTGAAAGTTGTATTCTGTGCTTGTTCCATCAGATTTTTTGTGTCGACATTGGCCTATATTTAGTTTCCGGTAAAATTCATAAAAATTTATAAAATAGTATTTTATTACCATGGCTTCTAGACTTTTCAAAGAAGTACAAGAGTAAAGTGTGCTTCAATTTGAGGGTAAAAAATGTAAACATTACTCGATAAATTGAAGTTTTATGACTGTGGAGATTTACTCGGAATTCGCAGGGACTTTGCAGCCAAGAGATTAAATAAAAAAAATCTTTTATTTAACTTTTATTTGCCGACGTTTCGGTCGCCAATCACGACCTTCATCAGGGCCTATGATAATAACATTTATTTAAAAAAATTGATATTAAATTACAATAAGAATACAAATTCGATAAATATCAGATGTAGGCCTACTTACAAATATTGTCAATTATACACCTAAGATCGTGTATAATTGACAATATTTGTAAGTACAGTGAGCGCCACAATTAAGTCCCCACCTGATAGCTTTAGCCTTAAGTATATGGTGTATAGTGAAATAATTTCAATGACCGAAAAGGTAAAACGTAAAATCTGGTTCAGATGATTTTATTTTACCTTTTCAAATTTAAAAATATTTCACCATAATCCATATACTATACCATATACTTAAGGCTTAAGCAATCAGGTGGGGATTTAATCGTGGCGCTCACTATACATCTGATATTTATCGAATTTGTATTCTTATTGTAATTTAATATCAATTTTTTTAATAAATGTTATGATTATAGGCCTTGATGAAGGTCGTGATTGGCGACCGAAACGTCGGTAAATGAAAAATTAAATAAAAGATTTTTTTATTTAATCTCCTGGCTGCAAAGTCCCTGCGAATCCTGTGTAAACATTACGTTCCTTTTTTTTATTATAAAATTAAATTGTATTATTTAATTGAAATAATGAGATTAAATAAGAGTGAGCCCTCGGGGCATGGCGGTTAGCGTGCTAACCTCATATACCAAACGTCGCGGGTTCGGACCCCAGGCAGTCCGATGATTTTATTTAAGCCAATTGGATACCAAATGGCTTAAATAAGAATGCCTGGACCCCATATGTGTATAATTATTAATAACGGATATCGTAAAAAGTCCTTATATGGCCTGAGTTGCCGAAAAGACTGTATGAATGTGTGTGTGAGTGTGAGTGTGAATGAGAAAAAGTGTGAATGTTTTTAAAAAACCAAAAAAAAAATAAGAGTGATACTTTCCAAAAAAAAGTTATCCAAAAGCAAATAAGAAAAGGGAAAGTCATTGACAGACGCCTACTAATGGATTGTTTTAACAGCAATAGCAACCAGAGATATAAAATAGGGGGACCGCCATTTAAAAAAAAAATCTTTTCTTTATATAAAGCCGTGTTTACATTTGAGATAAAACATTGAAATAAAAAATATTAATATATTGAATAAATTATTCCTTAGACCTCTAAGCAGGAAAATAGAGGAATCTCAATTTATTGAAAATATAGAACCATTCGTCATCTCCTGATGTTTTGAGAGAGAGGCTTTGTTTTAATAGAAAATTTTATAGATTTCTTCTTCTAAAATCGTAAATAAATCCTTGATACTAAATATGTATTATAGGAGGCGATCAGCTGAGGGATTAAAGCTTTTAAGCTTGAAGACACCTCGAGTTCAAATCAACCTCATGGCAAATAACAGGGCCGGAACAAGGAGATTTTTTAGGGGGGGGGGCAAAATTTAATTTGCCGCCCCCTGCTTAAAATTTTCTATACAAAATTCATACATTTTTTTTTTTTTTTTTTTAGTAAATCTTTCTTTAATTGCCGCCCCCTGATATCTGCCGCCCGGGGCACATGCACTCACTGCCCCCCCCCCCCTCCCCCTAGATCCGGCCCTGGCAAAAAATTATCCATCTCTATATTTATAATTATGAATTGTTTATAAAATAATTTTTCCAGTAGGCCTACTTTTTATACAGGTACATGCTACTTACAATCGTTTAAAAGATATTAATTTTGATAATGTTTTATTTTTTTTTTAATTAAAATCTTCATTCCGTTGTAAATTAATAATTCAAAGGATCTGCTTTCTGTTTAATGGGTGGAAGGAAGAGAGGACAAGCCTACTTCTGAGGGTAGGAAACGGGAACCCTCCTCAGTATTAATCCCTTGAAAGTTATTCCGCGACGTGTCAGGTTATGACATTAATGACTACGGAGGACTATACTATACAGGGTGCCCGAAAATAACAGGTACCTAGAAAAGGAGAAGATTCTACATGAAAAAATAAGACTTTTTTCTTATAAACTTAATATGCCCAGACGCTTCGTTTTCAAGATACAGGGGGTCAAAGTTGAATTTTTTGTTTTTTTGCTAATATCTCGAGAACCGTTTGAGATACAATGTTTACACTTTTCACATAAAACAAGCGGAATAATGAACATAAATCGTGTACAGAAGCATTGTATCTCAAACGGTTCTTGAGATATTAGCAAAAAACAAAAAAAAAATTCAACTTTGACCCCCCTGTATCTTGAAAACGAAGCGTCTGGGCATATTAAGTTTATTGAAAAAAAAGTCTTATGTTTTCATGTAGAATCATCTCCTTTTCTAGGTACCTGCTATTTCCTGGCACCCTGTATAAATCTAATGATTGCAATGATGAATTCATTCTGATAACGTTTATTTTAGTCTCTTAAATAAAAAAGTATCTTTTATTCTTAGCAAATCTAATATCCCTGAGCACACAGTGGTAGAGTATTCGCCTCTGGTCAAGTATTAATCAATAGAATTAGCTACTAAATATAAACCAAAAAAGGCCTTTCTCCATATATTTTCAACCCATTATCGTTAATAAGTGGGACTCACTATGATACAAGGTTAAACAGTGACAGCATCAAAACATAAGCGCAGTATAATAATCCTATTAAAAAAATTTTTTTTCTACTAATAAAATTTGATTAGTAAATAGAATTTCGATAATCTATGGAAGGGATAGTCAACAAAGACCCTGACCCGGATCCGATATGAAATTAATTGATTAGCCCCCCCCCCTCAAAGGGGGGGGGGGGGATTTATCAACTCTCTCTCTCTTATGTTTATTTTATTTGATTAAATAAATTGTATGTTTGAATAGCTAATAATTATGTGATAACCACGAGAAACAAAAAAATTATTATTTTTTTTGGAACATTAATTGGTAGCTGATAATAATTTATCTCTCTAAACGGGAAGCGAACTATTGAATGAGATTTAATTATTAATATAATCCAAGTATGATCACGGATTATCTTTTAAATGTACATAAATATATTTGCTTTGGAAAAATTTGTAATTAACTAGTCGCAAAGCCCGCCTTCGGCCAGGAACTCCGCCCCCTGGACCCCCTTGCTCGCCTTCAGCGATCAAGTTTGTGGCCAATATAGGATATTAATTAAAAATAAAAAAAAAATTATTTTTAAATATCTGATTTATTAAACCGCACATTCCTTTTTTCTTGATTCTTTATAATAACCAACTCTTACAGCGAGAGATTGCTGGATACAGTAGCGTAGCCAGGATTTCTGCTTGGGGGGGGGGGGGGCCCAAAAGTTTTATGAACCCCCCCCCCTTCACCAAGAAACTTAAACTTAAAGCCCGGCCCCCCTGCCCCCCCCCCCCTGAATACGCCACTAGGTCTAATAATTATAAATAAAAAACAATTAAAAAAATTTTTTTTTTCTTGAAATAAAAAATAATTTTAATACAAAATTCATAAATATTAGAGATTTTTTCAATTATTTTTAAGTTTTTTGTTAGATTTTAGAATTTATGAGAGTTAATAAAATAATTATTTAAAAAAAAAATATCATTAGGGAAAACAATAGGTATTTTTTTGTTTTGGAGAAGGCTTGGGGGGGGGGGGGCCGGTCCCCCTGGGCCCCCCCTGAATACGCCACTGGCTGGATATATTTAGGTTAGTTGCAAATGGCAATACATGCTCTATTCTATATGTCCTACTGAATGCGTAGCCCCGCCCACAGCCCTAGTCGCTTACCTGGAAAGCTGACTCACAGAGCAACTAACTGCTTCTCTAATTTCTAGTCAACTTGTTGATTTTGTGTTCCCATATTGAAGAAATTTGATTATAATTAATTTTACAAAATATTTAAGAGATAAATTTTGCCCGGGAGCCGTGGCTCAGTGAGAAGACATTAGCTTCTCGCACCGGAGTCCCGTGTTCGCTTCCCATCCCAAGCGAGAAAAATTTATTTCATTTGATTTGACTACAAATCATTTGAAATAAATAGGGATGGGGTCTAAATGGCCTTAGATGCCGAGAAGGACCTTAAAAAAAAAAAAAAAAAAAAAGAGATAAATTATTACTACGTTACTTTCCCTGGTCCATGTACTATAAGTGTACTTAATCTCAAATTGACTAATCGAAAATTGTGAATTTCTATAGATCATATACATACATACATACGTTTTTCCCATTTCATTTATATATTTATAAATTAGAAGAGGACGGGAGCCTTCCCGGGGCACAGAAGCCAGGTAAAATAAAAAACTTTATATTCTCTCGCCGACGTTTCGAGAGCTAGTCGCATTCATCTTCAGGGCGTATAGGAATATTTTTTTACAATGTACATTAATAGAAAACAAATTATACAATGAAATTTCTTAATGACTACTTACACGC
The DNA here is from genome assembly GCA_023213315.1 of Euborellia annulipes. Lineage (NCBI taxonomy): Eukaryota > Metazoa > Arthropoda > Insecta > Dermaptera > Anisolabididae > Euborellia > Euborellia annulipes. The sequence goes on from JAKCPI010007599.1 coordinate 40,565, forward strand.
ACAATTGTCAAAAATAAGTACAGGTGGTGTGGTACTGAACCTGTATTTAATTTTGACAATTATGCGTATAAGGGGTCGTCCACATATTACGCAACGCATTTTTTGAAAATTTTCTATTCCCCCCCCCCATGTCCCAGTCACATACAAACAAACCCCCCTACAAATATTATGCCGCAACATAGAACTACCCCACCCGAATAAAATTTATTATACAAAATTCAGATCACTTTACCATTTTTTTTTAATAACTTTTCCCTCGTGACTCAAACATTCCCTCCATTTTTCCATGCCGTGAAAATCATTCGACCATTTTTTTTTTTTTTTTTTTTTTTTTCAAGAAATTTTATAAATTATTTAGTAACGTTTTGGCCAGACTCCTACCCCTTCCACTTACGCGTTACGTATCTGTGGACGACCCCTAAGTAGTCATTAATTTCATGGTATAATTTTTGTTCTATTAACGTACATTGTAAAATGATCAATCACCCAAATACAATATGTTCCTATACGCCCTGAAGATGAGTGCGACTAGCTCTCGAAACGTCGGCGACAAAATATAAAGTTCTTAACGCTAAATTTTTAAAATTACAATAGTTTACAAGTCAATATTTCCAAATATTTCGGAGACCTATCGGCACTTCTTCAGGGGATTTCACCTCCTTCACCACGTATGCCCCTTACAATTAAAACGCGACCATCTTACGTGGTGAAGAAGATGAAGAAGGTCTCCGAAATATTTGGAAATATTGCCTTGTAAACTAATTTAAAAAAAAATTTTGCGTTTTTCTTTCATAAAAGAGAAAATCTCACCCCATAGACTCAAAGGGATCAAATTGAGCTGGCCAGAGTGCATTCAAAATGGGGATGACTCCGACTTGGTTAACTCGGAACGGGAAAGGAGTAATCTTGAAAAATGGGCCAGGGGAGTGACGCCAAAAGGCAAAACAAATTTTTAAATAAATCAAATAAGTATCCCTATTATTTCAAATTTTGCAAATTAGATGTTCTCATTGAGAGTGTAAATAACCAAATGATGACTACGTATTATTGTTGTTAAGTAAAAGTTAAAAAAAAAAAAAATGACAGCAGGTAATTTCACGGAGATGAATGAGAATGATTTTTTTTTTTATTTGTTGTTGTTGTTTTGTTTTTGTTTAGTTTCTTCGCTATGCCATCCAAGTTCCTCCTTTACCGGACTTCACTTTCTGTCTCTGGTTCAAGGCCGACAAATTTGAATATCCGCAATCTGTTTTCTCCTATTCACGTATGTGTTTTGTCTTTTTTTTTTTTTTTTTGTTATACAATAATACACAAGCAACTTTTTGGGTCTAATTTTTTGGCATCTGAAGGAATCATTTGCCTCTGAACCATAGAAGAGTGGTAGAGATCTTGCTTCTTGTGCTATGGGTCTGAAATTCGAATCCCCACATCCTAAATTTGTTTTTTTTTTTTCACTTTTCTACAATTTGGATAATCTAAGATAGGGATAGCAACTAAAACCCCTGATTAGCCCCTCCTGATTAGGCTTGCTTTGACGATTATTGCATACTAGCCGCGCCTCCCGCCTTCGCGTTTACACCGCATTACTATGGAAACATTTTCAACTTCCGAATTTCTTATTAGACTCTTGTGCTAGGGGTCAGGGCTCCTTAGATGCTGAAAAACATTAAAAATAAATTTTTTTTTTTGAGCTTACTCATTTGGGGACAGAAGTACCAATTATAATTATCCACTCTCACTAACTTACTTTATAACGGTGCATTTGCATGTCCGTCCGGCCGAACTAGGGGGTTTGGACCCCGGTGAAAACCGAAACCGGTAAACCAGTTTTTTGGCTAATTTTCAAAAACCGAATTCGTTTTTTTTTTTAATTTTTTCTTCAGTAATACTTGTATTCAAATTATAAATTAGCCCGGGACCCATGGCTCAGAGAGAAGACATTGGCTTCTAGTGGCTTGGGGTTTCGAGTTCGCTTCCCGTCCCAAACGAGGATGTCACAGCAACTCCCTCTCCTCGTAGAGTTGCCTGCGGCGAGATCCAATATTCCATTCCAGTGCCTGCTTGAGGATTTGTTTTCATTAAATATTTTTATTTAATGAAAAATCCCGCACGTTCAGGATTTGAACACGGATCTCCTTTGTAGAAGCCGACATCCTAGCCCACTACACCAGTGAGCCCCCTGAAAATACTGTATATGATGTGAATGCGAGTGTGAATAGGAAAAAAGTGAGTGTTTTAAAAAATAAAAAATAATATTAGGCCTAATTTTCTTTACATACGTAATTAAGAAAAGGCGACGGTCCGTCGCAGGCAAGGGTGCGGTTATTAAAAATTTTTTTTTTTTTTTAACCTTTTCGGCTACAGAGGCGATTTAGGGGTGATAAATTTATTTATTTAATTGAAATTCATTTTTGTTCCAAATATTTTTAGATACTAGCCGCGACGCCCGCCTGCAGCGGTCTCTCGCCTTTTCTTCTTAATTATTATTTTATTATTTTTTTTTAAACGTTTTTCGGCTACAGAGGCCATTTAGGGATGATAAAATTATTTATTTAATTGAAAATACATAGTATCGATGGCTACCGGGGGGCGTTCCACACGCTGATAGCCGGGGGTCACCAATCCCGAGCTTTCGCCGTGCTTGGCATTACTTAACCGCAATGATTGTGGTGACTGTTGATCTTCTCCGTTGCCAGGCCCCCGGCGTTATTAAAAAATAATTCTATAAAATTTTGCTTTGAATATTTTTTTTATTTTTTTTGTCCTTGATTTACATTCTTTTGTTTATTAAGGTTGCCCTTGAAATAGGAATTTTGCCTCATGTATTTCTAATTAAATTAACTTCCAAAAATGGTGGTGCGTTCTAAATAGATTCAGATGTTGAAAAAAAAAGCGGTTTTCCGCTTTGTAAAAAACCTTTCAAAATTTTCCGGTTTTTTCCAAACCCTAGCCCGAACCCGTTTATTTACACTTGCTACTCGCCCGTACCCGCCCGTAATTTTTTTATGGCCTCCAAAACCCGCGGGCCTACCCGCACCCGTGCAGGGCTCTAGGGTGCACTGCTAGAGTGGATACTTTTGTCTGTTACAGATAACACAAGTGTTATTTGTTAAAACAAAAACAAAAAATAATGGAAAAACTTTATTATTTTTCTTCTTAAATATATATTACTCAATTTACATACGTAATAGAATAAATTAATTACGCAAACTGAAATTGGAATTAGTTGCTTGTTGCGCCCGCCCGCATTCTGATTTGTGATTGAAAGAGAGAGAGAGAGAGGAGAGAGAGAGAGAGAGATCAAGCAATATAGGGTATAGCTGCCACCCGACCCGCATATCAAACTAATTTCCTTCTCTCTGAATGCAAACAGGTGATGAACGTGATCGATTAGTGAGAGTTTGGTTTGAACCCGTCAACGAGACCAGCAGCAGCAGCCTACAGGGAGGCTAAATACCATGTAGAGGTATTGGGAGTGCGTCTACTGGGCATCGACGGGGAAACAGTTCGATTTCCACTTAAACGATGGAGACATGTCTGTGTCAGTTGGGATGGACATTCGGCCCGATGGCAAACGAGATTGGATAACGCTTTTGTTCGAGAAGGAAGAAATCTTCAGGTACGATCAAACAAAAAAAAACGTCTTGGCTATCTGAGATCTAAATAAGTGACGAGCTTATTTTTTACTTTCTCGTATAATCAAAGTAGAAATAGAGCAAAAGCCACCATAATCGCTTCGATTAAGCGATGCCAAGTGCGGCGAAACCTCGGGTGTGTGACTCTAGACTGTTCCAATTGGAGGTATTTTCAGGCCAAATTTATTTTTCTATGTAGTCGGCGTTTCGGGAAACTAAACGCTTCTTCATCAGGACTAAGGGGTGGTCCACATATTACGTAACGCCCCATTTTCTAGTCCCCCCTGTAACAGTTAGTCATATACAAACAAACACCCTACAAATATTATGTCACAACATAGAACTATCCCCTTGGTCTACCTTTCTGAAGATTAAACGCCTCTCTTCATCAGGTCTACATGTCTAGAGTCCTGATGAAGGGAGGCTAAACGCGAAAGGTCGTCTATATAGTGGAATAAATTTGACCTGAAAATACCTCCAGCGTTATCATTTATTGTTCGCCAGGCTTTCCCAATCATCATTTATTCATTTATCATTCAATTCTTCTAAAAAAAAAGTACATAGGTCTACTAAAAAAATGAGTTTGATTATGTACAGTGAGCGCCACAATTAAGTACCCACCTGATATCTTTAGCCTTAAGTATATGGTGTATTAGAATATATATATTATATCGTATAGTGAAATAATTTTAATGAACGAAAAAGTAAAACGTAAAATCTGGTACAGATGATTTTACCTTTTCAAATTTAAAATTAATTCACCATTTACCATATATTATACCATATACTTAAGGCTAAAGCTATCAGGTGGGGACTTAATTGTGGCGCTCACTGTACAGCTGTTCCCGGCTTTGTTGACTCCTCCGTGCCAGAAAATCAAAATTTTGCCTATTGGAATGCCAAATGGGAAATTAAAGTCAATTAAAATTAATAAATAATTAAATCTCTCAATTGAAAAATAATAAAAATTGTTATATAAGTAATTTTTTTTTTTTTTCTTAGAAAGATCGGGGATGGGACTCGGTTTGGACAAAGACAGACAGAAAGACGGATTATCCGTCATTGTATACAATATATAGATAGATCCCCCCAACCGTGTATCCTCTAGAAATTAAAAGCCCTAGGATGCCTATAAAATGTTCCCCTTAAAAGGACTCACTTCGCCTGGTCATTTCATTGGCCTGGTCACTCACAAACAGGTTCTTTGCCAAATATTAATATTAGAAAAAATATATGCAATTTAACTTTCTTCCTGCGCCTCTCTCTCTTCGATAGATTATTTATATATATAAATTATAAAATGTCAAAACAAGTGAAATTAAATTGCCTTTAATGATAAAATAAATCCAATCAGTCCGGGGAAAATGAAATTAAAAAATTGGCAATGATGTTGCAGAACTCGCCTAAGATTGAGAGGTCTTTTTTTTTTGTTGACCGATACATCTAGGATTACAAATTCAAAAGATTGCTCCTGGGTCGTACTGTGAGTCAGGGGTTCATGTTGCCATCGACATCGAGTTATCGAAGGGCAGGCAACAGTTGGCAGCTAATAGGCTAATGATATCTTACGAAAGAGATTATAAAAAAAAAAAAAAAACTTTTGTAATGAGTTAAGTTGAAAAAATAGCCCTGAGGAATTATTGACACTTGACTTGATCTATTTGATAATAATTCGAAAAACTTCAAAGGATTAGCGAGAGTAGTTGCCTAAATTCAGTCCCCTTGACCCCTCGCTATTATCTATTAGTCAGCATAATTCGGGCTCTTGATCAATCTCGTTAATTAAGAGAAATTTTTAAGGTTTTTGTATTGTGTCGTGGATGTAGAGAAATGCAATCGATTATAATCTAGGTACATTTGAAATTCAAGGCAAAACCATGGGTGAGTGACCACGAGGAATCAGCGTGTTGAACGTCCCCAAATAGCTATCGGTATATACCAATTAATTAAATATATGGACCCTGTTACGCATTAGTGTGTCAAGCGCCACCTACCGAGATTTGAGAAAATTAACATTAAAGTTTTTTGTTTTCTCATATATATAAATATAATTTTTTTTTGTCAATTTTGCAAGTAACATTAAATATAAATTTTTTAGGACATATTTCATAAAAATACTATTAATTATGGCATTTGAAACAATATTCCGTGCTTAACTCAATTTTTAATTTTTTTTGGCGCTTGACACACTAATGCATAACAGGGTCCATAAATAATTGTATAACCCTAAATGATCACGCAGCCGAGAAGGCAAATAAAAAAAAAGGAAATTAACACTAAACAAATAAGGGAATAACAATAATGCTGGACGATCCTTTTCTGAATTTATTTAAGGATTTGTGCGATTCTTGATATTTAATTTTTGAGAGATTTTTATTATTTATACAAAATTTCTATAAGCCAGAAGAGTTACAATAGATGATATAAATATTAAGTCAAAAGGAAAAAAAAAATTAATTATATAAACATTATTATTATTTTTCATTTGAGAGATTTAACCAACTATAATTAAATTTAATTTTTTTTTTCATTCACACTGACACTCACACACACATTCACACAGTCTTTTCAGCAACTTAGGCCATTTAAGGCTTTGACGATAACCGTTATGAATATATGGACCCTGTTATGCAATGGTGTGTCAAAGACCAAAAAAATTCAAAATTGAGTTAAGCACGGAATATTGTTTCAAATGCTTTTTTTTTTTTTATAAAAAAAAACATTCACACTTTTTCTCATTCACACTCACACTCACACACACATTCACACAGTCTTTTCGGCAACTCAGGCCATTTAAGACTTTAGACGATATCCGTTGTAATATAAATTATCTATTGTAGGTTCAGGCATTTCTATTTAAGCCATCTGGTATCCAAATGGCTTAAATAAAATCATCGGACTGCCTGGGTCCGAACCCGCGACGTTTGGTATAGGAGGGAGGCGCGCTACCTACTACGCCAAACCCGGGGGCTTTTCAAATGCTTTAATTAATAGTATTTTTTATGAAATATGTCCTAAAAAAATTTATATTTAATGTTACTTGCACAATTGACAAAAAAAAAAAAAAAAAAATTATATATATAATCCAATGAAAACAAAAAACTTTTTTGGTGATTTTCTCAAAACTCGATGTTTGGTCTTTGACACACCATTGCATAACAGGGTCATATATTAATCCGGGTCCAGGCATTCTTATTTAAGCCATTTGGTATCCAAATGCCTTAAATAAAATCATCGGACTGCCTGGGGTCCGAACCCGCGACGTTCGGTATACGAGGTTAGCACTCTAACCCCTACACCAAGCCCCGAGGGCTAAATTTAATTTATTTTATATAAGGGGAGATAAAAAGAACTAACCCAATGGGTAAAATTTTCAGAAATTTTTTGATCTTCTTGTTTTGGGGACCCTTCATAATAGCTGGCGACAAAAATGGGCAAGAGATTTCTGAAGGCTAATATTTTCAGAATAGGTCAGCTCTTGGACTATGAACTTCCTTTATAAGATTCCATTTCGAAATTACGAGACGTTGGTCATAGAAGAATAACTAACTACCAGTTTTATCTCTGAAATGTGTGCCTGTCACACATGAAATGTGAAATCTTCATAAATGTGCTTAAATTCCTCAAATAATTATTTAAATGCAGCAATTATAAATAATTAGAAAAAAAAAAAACTTTGTTTAATTATACTGTATGATTAAATTAAATAGCGCAAATAATTGTTGTTCATTCATTTCTACAGTAGTTGTTATATTAGGCCTAACAACAATAAATTAATCGTTTTTTTTTTTAAAGCTTTTAGGTTCGGTGATCCCAGGCGGCGGGGATATCGTCGTAGGACAAGAGTACACTGATTTCGACAAGGGATTGGAGGACGGCATCGAAGGCGAGGTCACCTGCTTCGATGTCGATACAAGCGCTCTGAGAAAGCCCCCACCGCCACGCCAATCGTTTATTAGATTCCAACGATGGATCGACTATCATAAGCGGTAATAACAAAATGAGAATATACATTTTAAAGAGCATCTAAAAAATAATTGTTTTTTGAATTTTAATCAAAATCGTTATATGCGGATTATGAGAAAATGGGAAAAATACTGAAAAAATACATCAGTAAAGTACTAGTACTCTTTGGTCGATTTTGTTCAAAAGCTTCGTGTTACGTCCTTGTGGGGTATATAACTTATTTATAAAATCACAAGGATGGGAGCAGGAGCAGCCAAAAATCAAAGCCTCCGATTTTACTACAATTACTGAGACGTTTCGGGAAAACATTATTCGCTCATCATCAGTCTTTCCGACATAAAGAAAATACATTAA
>JAKCPI010007600.1:0-11450 GCA_023213315.1 Euborellia annulipes
CTTACTTATATATGAAATTTTATTCACCTACGTTGACGTTAACACGTGTCGACCTGCCCGCAAAGTTTTTGAAAATAGTCGTTTTTGATAATCTCTTGATATATACCTAGATTATCGCAATTAAGTAAGTATTAGGTAGACAATTAAGTAAAAACAAAAAAAACACCTCAAAAGCCCTTCAGGGGTTTTTTGAAATTCGGACCTTAAGGGCCCGAAATCGCCACTTTGCAAAAAAATGCATTTTTTAATTAAATTTTTGACTTTCTTTAATTACGTTTAAACGAGATGAGATATCAAATTAATTCCTTCGGTACATTCTTCCTTAAATGAACACCTCAAAAGCCCTTTAAGGGTTTTTTGAAATTCGGACCTTAAGGGCCTAAAATCGCAATTTTAGAAAAAAATGCATTTTTTTAATTAAATTTTTGACTTTCTTTAATTACGTTTAAACGATATGAGATATCAATTAGCTCTCTTCGCTAAAAGTTTCTTTAAATAAATATCTCGAAAAGGTTTTCAGGGTTTTTTGAAATTCGGATCCTAAACCTGTATTTTGGATAAAGTTTCTACCGTAGGCTCTAGTTGAAATATTTTGAAAATTAAAATATGAAAATAAAACACTCGGTTATTGGTTCCAAGTTATTTATTAATTATAAATCAACACTAATTAAGTATTTTGGCACTAATATTTATACGAGTATTTAATAGTGGAAGATCATAATTTTTTTTTACTTTCTCTTACCTATGTATATATGTAATATATATATAGAAAGTATTGGATTCATGTCAAAAATTCGATGTCGAGATTTTGATGGATCTTCACGTTTTGAGGTCCCCTGAATCCAAAAAAGTGGTTTTCGCGACATGGTCTGTCTGTGTGTGTGTGTGTGTGTGTGTGTGTGGGTGGGTGGGTGGGTGGGTGTGTGTGTGTTTAATTTTAAGCATGAAGGAATTGAGCTAGGAGGTTGAAATTTTATAATTAAGTTAAACACCCCCCGGGACCGGAAAAAATAAACTTTTAATCGAAATCGGCCAAAGAAGTACTTTACTGATGTACTTTTTCAGTTTTTTTCGATTTTCTCAAAATTTGCTCCAACGATTTTTTTTAAATTCAAAAAACAATTATTTTTTAGATGCTCTTTCAAATGTATATTCTCATTTTGCGATTGAAATCTTCTGAAGACCACTTTACTCTTGTATTTCATAGGGAAGATAGGAGAAATGGTTGCCATGGTAACAAAATATAAATATTTTGCCATACTTATAAATTGTACATCTTGAAAATCGAATGTACCGTACTGTCGGGAACTAAATACATGTCGACACAAAAAATCTGGTGTGACAAGCACAGAACACAACTTTCGATTACCGAAGGTAAGAGAAAGTCGTGTGCTGTGCGCCAGTCACACCAGATTTTTTAACTTTGAGTCTCTCGGGGCACCTCAAGATATGCTCGTATTAAGAAATAAAAATAGGGGGTAAATAGTCACATTATGGAACAACTTTCCCAGGGTAGTCCGTTTTGAAATTCGAAAAAAAAAAAAAAAAAAAAAAAAAAAAAAAAAACAAAAAAAAAAAAAAAAAAAAAAAAAAATTTCGCTCCACCCTATTAGTCATATCCCGAGGCGCCGCCCGTCAGGGCCTAGCGGAGGTTGGTTTGCCGAAGGCAACCCTACCGTCGCTAGTTCTTTCTATATTTCATTAAAAGCGATATTTCGGCGACGACAGCAAGACATCATGACGCATATAAAAAATTATTTTTGAAACATTCTTTTTAACTCACCACTCTTTTCTCGAGAATGTCCCTCTTTTTCGTTATTTTATAAATCCACTGAAGAAGGAGTGCCAATAAGCCTCCGAAACATTTGGAAATATTACCTTATGTTTAATAAAGAATTGCTGAATTACCAAACAAACAAAGTACAACTGACAAATAGAGCGAGGGCGCGCAACTCTATCCGCACAGCTTTTATGGCGATGTTTCGGAGCTAGTCGGCACGGGTTGCAGTGCCCCAAATATGCTAAAATTTTATTTGTGAGTATTTTGGAGGCAAATGAAAAAAACTAGGCCCTATGCGTTCCAAAATAAATACTTTGAAAAATAAGGGACACCCTAATATATACGTTTTGAGTCCAAAAAAGTGGTTTTCGAAACATGGTCTGTCTGTCTGTGTGTGTGTCTCTCTGTGAACAAAATATCTCATTTATGTACCTGGCAATCTCATACTGTGTTCAACGATGTATAAAATCCACTATGACACTTACATAATGACTTTTTGCCAGCTCTGAAGATGATTCAAACATGGAACCGAAACGTCAGCTGTGTGAATAAAATGAATAGCTGCATCTCTCATTTCTACCCTCTTATTAAAATATCTCAACGAAAAGAGCTAGGTGGTTGAAATTTTATATTTAAGTTAAACACCCCCTTTAGGTTTGAAAATAAACTTTTAAACAAAATATGCAAAAAAAGTACTAGTACTTTTCTGATGAACTTTTATCTGTTTTTATGATTTTCTCAAAATTCGCTCCAACTATTTTGATTAAAATTCATAAATCACTTATTTTTGAGATGTTCTTTAAAATGTATATTCTCATTTTGCTCTCAAAATTGTTTGAAGGTCACATTACTCTTGCACTTCAGAGAAAAGATAGGAAAAATGGTTGTTTTGTATCAAAATAGAAATATTTTCCAATGCATATAATAAATTTCACTTCTTGAATTTTAATATATCGGCGAAACTCAAATATATCTATGCCAACACAAAAAATATCACACCAGATTTTTTTTTTAAATGAGTATTTTATTGAAAAATATTTTTTTGCCTAGCGGGAGACGTTCCACGCAGGGGCGGATTAAAGGGGGGGGGGGGCGAGGGGGGCGATCGTCCCTCCCCGAGAAGAAATTCCAAAGTTAAAAAAAACTAGTAATCTAAAGAAATTATGATTTCTGCTCTTTAGTTTCAATTGAATTTGTTACCATTCAATTTAAATAAATAGGAAAGGGGTCTAAATGGCCATAGATGCCGTCAAAGTCCTTAAATAAAAAAAAAATAAAAAAAAAATCCGCCCCCCCCCCCCGACAAAATGGCATTAATCCGCCACTGGTTCCACGCGCTTATTCCCTGGGGCCACCTATCACCGAGCTTGATTTTTAATCAAGTTACTAAACCAAATTTAATTTCATAATTTTTTTTTTTTAAACACACTTTTTTCTCATTCACACTCACACTCACACACACATTCACACAGTCTTTTCGGCAACTCAGGCCATTTAAGACTTTGACGATAACCGTTAAATATTAATAAATCTATTATGGGCCCAGGCATTTTTATTTAAGCCATTTGGTATCCAAATGGCTTAAATAAAATCATCGGACTGCCTGGGGTCCGCGACGTCGCGACGTTTGGTATACGAGGTTAGCACGCTAACCTCTACACCAAGCCTCGAGGGCTAATTTTATAATTAAAATGTTTTATTTTGAGAGACACGTATCCTACACCCACCCCCTTGGGAAAGTAGATCAACATCGTTGAGATTCTTTTCTATATTTGTATAGAAAACAAAAAAAAAGTATTCTTTTTCTATTTATCTTCCACTAAGCAAAATTTAAATTTATATATTTTAAAAAAATATTTAAAATCTAATATTATTGAACAAAAAAATGAACATTTAGAGAGATAGATAAATATTTCTTTTGGAAATTTCTTTTTTTTTTTTCTAAATTTGACAAGGAGTCAAAAAAATTCAATATTGATTTAACGACAAAAAAAAACTTGTTTAAAATCTAATGAGACCCGAATTTTTATTAATAACTAAATCAAGAAATAAATAAATATTTATAAATGCCAAAAAAAAAAATATAATATGACATTTCCTTTGCCATTGACTTGTGACATCTACAATAAAGATCTGTTGTGACTGGCGCACAGTACATAACTTTCTCTTACCTTCGGTAATCGAAAGTTGTGTACTGTGCTTGTCACACCAGATTTTTTGTGTCGACATGTATTTAGTTTCCCACAGTACGGTACATTCGATTTTCAAAATGTAAAATTTATATTTGAAAATATTTATATTTTGTTAACATGGCAACCATTTCTCCTATCTTTTCTATGGAGTACAAGAGTAAAGTGGTCTTCAGAAGATTTCAATGGCAAAATGAGAATATAGATTTTAAAGAGAATCTAAAAAATAATTGATTTTTGAATTTTTAAAAAAAATCGTTGGAGCGAATTTTGAGAAAATCGAAAAAAACTGAAAAAGTGCATCAGTAAAGTACTAGTACTCTTTGGTCGATATTGTTCAAAAGCTTCTTGTCACGTCCCATGGGGGTGCCTAACTTAAATATAAAATTTCAACCTCCTAGCTCTTTTCGTTCTTGAGATATTTTGTTCACAGACACACACGACAGACAGACCATGTCGCGAAAACCACTTTTTTGGATTCAGGGGACCTCAAAACGTGAAGATCCATCAAAAACTCGACATAGTTTTTGACATGAATCCAATACTTTCTCTCTCTATATATTAACAATATATATATATAGAGGTAAGAGAAAGTAAAAATTAATTCGTGTTTGACTGACGGAAGATAGGCAACCCAAATGACCAACTTACTAATTGCTCTTCTAAAGCTTGTTAATTTCAAATAGCGATGGAAAGATTTTATTTAATTAATTGTCGACGTTTTGGTCGCCAAACACGACCATCATCAGGACAATTAATTGTCAAAATACAAGGTGTAGAGATTTATTTTTGATTGTCATTGTTCAATTGAGTGAATGTAAGAAGCCGCTGAGCTAGCAAGGTCACCCATTATCATTACTATATATAAAGCGCTAGCCACCCACTTCCGTTGTATGTGTCTGGTTACCACTCTCTCTCTCTCGCTGATTGGCCATACTCAGAGGAAGTCAGAGAGAGAAATTTAAAACTTTAAAATTTCGCAATTGCTCGCCTTTGGTACTTGTAATTTTTTTTTTTTTTTTTAACACTCACACTTTTTTCTCATTCACTCTCACACTCACACACACATTCACACAGTCTTTTCGGCAACTCAGGCCATTTAAGACTTTGACGATAACCGTTAAATATTAATAAATCTATTATGGGTCCAGGCATTTTTATTTAAGCCATTTGGTATCCAAATGGCTTAAATAAAATCATCAGACTGCCTGGGGTCCGAACTCGCGACGTTTGGTATACGAGGTTAGCACGCTAACCTCTACGCCAAGCCTCGAGGGCCACTTGTAATATATATTATAGGCCTATAATTAACAATGACAATCAACAATAATACTGTACTCTCCACTTTGTATTTTAACAATTCATTGTACTGGTGAAGGTCGTGATTGTCGTCCGAAACGTCGACAATAAATAAATAAATAAAAGTTTTTTATTTAATTTCCTGGGCGAGTAATTACCCCCTCCCCTACCCGATTTTTGAGAAAAATATTGCATTTTTCTTGGAAATTTAATTTCCCAGCTCGGGCAGCTCGTGGTCGCCATCCACATACCCACAAGATGTGGGTCCCTGAGCGAAAATTTCATTTTTAATATACAATTTTAAAAATTAATACTTAAAAATTTTATTTGTATATATATTTTTACTTTTTCTTACCTTTTATCTAATATAATGATAGTGTCAATTCAATGCTGAGGATGTTGATGAAACTACTCGTTTTGAGGTTTGATTCCAAAAAAGTGGACCCCTCTCTGTCGGGGTGTGTGTTTAAATCTATTTTAACACAAAAAATCTGATAAATAAGTACAGAATGCAACTTTAAATTGCCGAAAATAAGAGAAAGTTGTGCCTCTTGGGCAGAGGGTCATGAGTTCTTATCTCGCTTCAATAGCAATTAATTTAGGAAAATATAGTATGGGTTTAAATGATCTCAGATGTTGAAATTGACTTAAAAAAATTAATTTTATCTAGAGTCTTTTTCATAATCTCAGATGATATCCAATGCAATTGAAATTTTTGTCCTATGGGTGGGAATGCAAAGCTAAGGCCCCTTGTCGGACTTATGGTCTCATCTGATGGAAATAAATCCTTAAATATTGATTGATTGTCGTCAATTGTCTTTGCTTCCCGCACCTCACGGATATTTGTTTATATATTAATACTATTCTCTTGGCATTCTTTCGAGAAGATTTGTCTTCACTTTTGCTCTTCATATTTGGAATTCTTTCAAATAAAAATATTTTATTGATGAATCAAATTTTTGTATTATAGATTAAAACAAAAAAAAAAAAAGTAAAAAAATATTTCCAGTTTGTCAAGGAATAACAAAAAAAAAAAAAAAAAAAAAATCAAGTCAACCAACATTCCATAAGATTGACTGAGATAGCCAACTTGAGGGAAATTTTTATTATTTTGTATTGATTAAATAAATCACTTTCACTAGAAAAGATATAAAATTTTTGCTAAAAGAATCTTTGTATAGGAAATTATAATAATCCTTTTATGCTCAGGGGCCCACATATTGTGGGTACGTGGATAGCGACCACGAGCTACCCGAGCTGGAGCTGGCAGTCCTTCTGTTCTTTATGTCTGTCTCTTCCTTCTATATTTTCAACAGGCGTCTGACCGTGCGACGGTCCGGCCTGTTTTATTTCTTCCGGTCGCAAAACCTATTCCGCCGACCCCGCACTGTGGGAATAAGGCTAGGAAGAAGAAGAAGAAGAAGAAGAAGAATCCTTTTGCTTATTTAGTTGTTTAAAATTTAAAATAGACCTCTTAGATTACTTTCCCGTTCTTGACGTTTTCAAGACATGTTTTATAAAAATTAATGGATAAATAAGGGAAGAGGAGGATGCAGCCAATATTTAATGATTAAACACTCTTTCAGGTCTATTATCTAAAAACAGACGTTAAAATTTAACATCATAAAATTGGTGTTAAAAAGTAAAATAATAATACAGCGTTAAAAAATACTATTATTATCTAAACGAAGTTTTAACAGCGACGTCAACATATTACTTTTAGCACCAGATGTTAATGATCCATATGAAGATAGCTATGTTTTCTGCTTGTTCGTGTTTTCACACCCCTCCATCATGCGTATTACTAACTTGATCTGTTATTTTCAATTTAGCAGGCCTATCTGACACACCAGCTTTAAAAATTGCTATTCTAAAAACAAAGTTTTAACAACGACGTTAACATGTTGCTTGTATCTCAAAGCTGTCAAAATTATAACCTTACTTTTTAGGTTAAAGACGCCATTTTTAGACATTAAATACGGTGTTAAAATATTAAGGGCGCCCCCTAGACATGACATTAATTTTTAACACTATTGTCTACATGTTAACGCTTTGGCTTTAAAGTTTTTGTTTACAGAATAGCTATTTGAGGCAAAGAGGTGTAAAAATGAATTAACCCTGATTTCAAATGTTAAAAGTTTTTGGTTAGAGAATAGACCTGTTATTAGAAATTCGGCTGAGATCCACCCTACCATCTTCAGTTTTCAAAGGGCTTGTTCACATTTTTATACAACAAAAATAGAGTTGTCATTGTTATTAATACAACTTAGTTGCATTCTTAGTCAAGTGGATATAATTTTCTTAAAAATACCTACAAGCGATACCTCGTAGTTTAAGTTTATGCTTAATACTTTGTATTAATAACAATGACAACTCAAGTTTTTTGTATACAAATTTGAATATGCTATTTGAAAGCTGAAGATGGCAGGATCCCACCCGAAAAGTTCCTAATAAAAGAGGGTTTAATCATTAAATAAAGGCTCAATTATTGGCTGCATCCTCTTCCCTATTCAACATATCAGCTACAGCTACGATATGGCCTACTATTTAATTATTAATTGACAAGTGGTAAAGCGAACCTTAGAAAGTAAGACGTTCTCCTGGCATTTGTTGATTTTGTAATGCAATCTTAATGCCTGTTTATAATATAAAAGTGTTTAAATGTTCTGACATATGAGTTTCTAAATTAAATTAAAAAGATACAAAAAAGTATCAATCTCCTTTTTGATCTAACTCGAAATAAAAATAAAACAAATAAATGTTTAAAGTAAGCTCTTGAAAGGCGAAACCACAAAAAAAAACCTGCGATCTATTGTTTGATATTCAAACTAAGCTTTAATCTCTGTCAATATTAAAAACTCTCAAAGAGAAGACAAAGGCTTCAAAGATAGAGAAAAGGGCTTGAATCGGTGTCAAAGGGTCAATAAAAATACCTCCGCCGACGCGATAATTTGTCATATCCGCCAGCCAAGGAGATAGAATCAATTAATATCATAAAAAAGGGAGGAATTTTGTTTAAATAAAATATTATGAGGAAGACCTCCCAGCATTCCATTCAGTGAGATAACAACAAAAGGGATTGATAACGCACACATAGCGCTCTTTATGGGCTTAATTTATTAGCAGGAGCACCTCAAAGGGTGGAGACCGAATTTACATCTCAAATGCTTCCACGACGACTGCCACTGAAATTTTAAAAAATAAACATTTTTCAACCCCCTTAAAAAATATTAAATCATTATAAGCTTAAATAAATACAAGGGCGAATCTAGAGGTGTTTCTCGGGAGGGGGGGAAATTACCCCCTTGCCCGCCAGAAGAAAAATGTGTCTCTGGTGCGGGCGTGTGTATCCCTCTGTGACCCTGGCCTGGACGTCTATATCTCTGTGTGTCCCTCAAGGTTCACTATGCAGACCTGCTGCGGGCGTGTGTATCCCTCGATCATTTTTAATCATTTTTACTCGGGTTGGCAATCAAATTTGTTTCTTTAAGTATTTTATTCGGCTGACGTTTTTTGTCTCGAAAGAGGCCATCTTTATGGCCCAATAAGTGTCAAGGAAATATAATTTGCATTAGACAGCTATATACTGATCTGGTGAGAGATCTTTCAATGAAAGAATAAATTGAAAGATCTCTCAATACTTATAGCTGCCTAATGCAAATTATATATTATTCCTTGACACTTATTGGGCCCTGAAGATGGCTTCTATCGTCGGCCCAATAAAATATTTATTGGCTGCCAGTCTCTGCCCCTGCAACCCTTCCTTGATACAACTCAACAGCCACAACTACGATACTAGGACTGTGATGATTATGGAGTTTTTTATTCAGGTCAAGTCGGTCCAAAAATAAATTTATTTTAGGGCCTAGTTTAGAAAAAATTGTTCCTATTTATTAAATGATATATTAATATTCTTTATTTCTTCTTTTGCAGATCGCGCACCCGCCTTGGTAGCCATCAAACGCTGTTCGGCTCTAAATCCTTCGCTTCATTCAGGCACGAGAAAGCACCACCTGACACGCTGTTTGGCATCTCAAAAATGGTGAGTTTTTTTATAATTAAATTTATTCATAATACACAAATATAGATTTTTTTTTTAACTCATACTTTTTTCTCATTCACACTCACACTCACACAGTCTTTTCGGCAACATAGCCCATTTAAGACTTTACGATAAACGTTAATTATTAATATATCTTTTGGGGGTTCAGGCATTTGGTATCCAAATGGCTTAAATACAATAATCGGACTGCCTGGGGTCCGAATCCGCGACGTTTGGTATAGGAGGTAGCCACGCTACCTATTACACCAAGCCCGGGGGTTATTCTTATTTATAGAGAATTCCTATCTCATGGGGTACAATATGTCTAAGGTCTTCTATACTCTTTCACTCCTTATTAAAATATGTTCACACGGATGTGATTGAGCCCACAGCACTCAACCTTCTCTTATTTACGATAATGTTAAGTGCTGTATATTTGTGTCAAAATAGATCTACATTTAATTTCAATTAGTAGGTCTACATCAGAAGCTTCTTAAGTCAAATTTATAAAATAAAAATTATATGCCTATATTTTGTTAAATTGGGAACCATTTCTTCACAAGAGTGAATTTTTTCTTAAGTGGTGATGCTGAAGTTGGTTTAATATATTCTTCTTCAATATTAATCCCGCGGTGCGGGGTCGGCGGACCTTACTCTCCCCCTCCACTCGTTCCTATCCAATGCTGTTGTTTCCGACAAGCGAAGCTCGGTCATGTCTCTCTTAATCCGATGAAGCCAAGTCATGGTTTAATATATTAATATTATTTATTTCTTTTTTATTCTGACTCCCCATAAACTCTGAAGATGGTTTTTATCAAAACCAAAACGTCAGCTTAATGGGCCTTATTAAATGAAATAAATACAAGTTGCTTCCCTTTTCTTCTTTCTACTCATCAACAATTTTCATAAATCCACTTTTCTTAACAAATTTTTAATAAATACAAGCCGTTATTTCCAAATATTTTGGAAGCCTATTGGTACTGCATCTTCATTATTAATAATAGTAATAATTTGATAATTGCTGAACGAGCAACATGGTGGCTTTCAAGCGTTCTAATTGTGAGGGGTGTAACAGTTAAGTGGTGAAATCCACTGAAGGAGTGCCAATAGGTCTCCGAGATATTGGAAATACCACCTGGGATTTATTAAAAAGAACCTAGTGTCTTCTCTCTGAGCCACGGGCAATAAAAATATTAATATAGTGAAGAGTTTCGACCACCTCCGCCTGGTGCGTAGGCACCGCGCTTTTTAATCTATCACTACTTTTAATTGAAAATTGTCATGATAATGATACACCGGTTCACTCAATATTATTTATCAATATTAATTAATTTATTGATATGTCACATATTTTTTTAGTTTAGTTTTATGGCTTAGCAAAGCGTGTAAATCACGATTATACCTAAACTATTATACTTATACCTACCCGGTATATTATCCAAACTATTTCACCACAAAATTCTGATTTCAAAACGTAAATCATCCTATAATGTTAAAATTATAGATGACTAATGATTTAATTCTGGAAAATAAAAAAATGACAGTTAACAAAAAATCTGGTGTGATGGTCGCACAGCACACAACTTTCTCTTAGGCTACCTTCGGTAATCGAAACTTGTGCTCTGTGGTTGTCACACCAGATTTTTTGTGTCGAGATATATTTAGTTTCCGCCGATATATTAGAATTAAAAGATGTAAAATTTATTAGTATGGGAAATTATTTATATTTTGTTACCATTGCAAAAATTTCTCTTATCTTTTCTTGAAGTACAAGAGTAAAGTGGTCTTCAAAAGATTCCAATGGCAAAATGAGAATATACATTTGAAAGAGCATCTCAAAAATAATTGATTTTTGAATTTTAATCAAAAACGTTAGAGCGAATTTTGAGAAAATCGAAAAAAAACTGAAAAAGTACATCAGTAAAGTACTAGTACTCTTTGGCTGATTTTGTTCAAAATCTTAGTGTCACTTGCCTGGGGGGAAGGGGTGCCTAACTTAAATCATACATATATTCAAATTTGTATTTTTTGAGGGTTGTTTTACATAATTTTCCTCTATATATCTTAATATCTCCTGTGCATTTAATTAAAAGAATGCATTTTTAAAGTAATTTTTGTTGCATATCATGCAGTAAATAAA
>JAKCPI010007601.1:0-17156 GCA_023213315.1 Euborellia annulipes
AGATTCGAATACTAAAAAAAAAAAAGGTCGAACGAAAAACGACGCCCCAGTTGAGCTTCGCCTTATTTATTTAAATCTAAAAAGAAAAATTCAGTAGGCCTATTAGATTTATTTTACTCAACAGTTGATGTCAGGGGTTTTCAACAAGTGTTTATATGTGAAGTCCGCAGTCTTCTAAAACTCTCAATGTTAACAAGAGAGCAGCTGAGGATCATGGGAACTTAAACTAGCTCTGTGATTGACTGTTTTGGAGTAAATCTCTTTTGATTGCCAATGCTGCTGGATTAAACTTCTTTTGAAATAAACTTCAATTTTTAAAACAGCAAATAATAGGGAATAAATTTTTTTTTTAATGGTATGGATGATAATATTACATTAGGATGAACAATCCCTACACAAATATACCCTCAGCTCACTTTTTGATTTTTTGTGATTAAACTCGTTTTGTTCGTCACCTCCTCAAATTCAATTAGCAATTTCGTTTTTGGGCCCCCTAGATCTCTGGGTCCTGTTCCACCTGCCTAGTTTTTTTTTTTTTTTTTTCTAACTCACACTTTTTTCTCATTCACTCATTTGGTATCCAATTGGCTTAAATAAAATCATCGGGCTACCTGGGGTCCGAACCCGGGATGTTTGGTATACGAGGTTAGGCACGCTAACCTCTACGCCAAGCCCCGAGGGCACCTGCCTAGTTACGGCCCTGCGATAGATACTTGTAGATGAGAATGATCTTTCTCCAATCATTTTCCTCGTAGACGACAGGCAAAACGCGCTGTAGAGGTGTTTATGTGGAGGCCTATCTGATTGATTGAAGGCGCTCCTGTTCATCCAACGCCATTTGTTATTATTTTTTTCGGCATCGATATTTATTTAAATTAATTGAAAATTGTCCTAATAACCCGAAAAGGGACAAAGCCTCGATGGTTTTTATTAATTTTTTATTCTCTTTATTCTATCAACTCTTGGTCCAATCTTTAAATTTATAATTCCTCTGACCTATTTAAACGAATAATTGACAAAATTAAACAATTTGAGATAATTTTGTAATGTCAATAATAATAATAGAGCGAATTAGATAATAAATGCTATTATATAATAAGAAGCGAGATAAAAAATGATTTTTATTTTATCTCTTTTTTATTTATTTTTAGATTACGTTAAATTTGTTTATTATAAATCAACTAGCTGGAGAGCCCACCAATGGCACTGATTCTATTTTACTTTTGTTCGATTTTCTCTCAGGGCCCTCGAGGGGTTCGAGGGTTCCGATGATCTCCCCCCCCCGGGGGGGGGGCTTCCAAATGAATGGATTTCCAAGAATATTAAGGGGCCTCGGAAGCGAAGTGGTTACGCATGTTTTTCCCGCTAAGATGGCGTTGTGTGTCATAACAAGTATGCCCAAAAATTCGAGTAATTCAAAAATTTGCCAAGAGATGTCAGAATGGTAGCTAATAATATTTAATGCATTTGGTTGATTTTCATTGATCTTTTAACAATAAATACTTTATAAATGTTATTATATATTATGTATCTTTTATAAAAGCATAAAAATATATAAATATAGGCTATATAGGGGATCGGCTGTTAGACTAGCCTGCCATCTATTGCAAGAATGCTGAACTAATTTGACAGTTGATTTTTAAATAAATCATCTAAGCTTATTTTAAAAATTTCTTAATTAATATGTGATTAATAATAACAATAAATTCATTTTTAAATTTAAAAAAAATTAAAGATTATTGGGACAGATTGTTTTTTGTATTTGCTTGATAACAAAAAAATTAATTACGATAATTTTTTAATAAGTCATTAAAAGAATTATAGCTCGATGTCCCAATAATCTCTTATGAATTTAATTCATTTAAAAAAAAACCCGCATTGAAAAATTCCTTATAATCTAGTTTTTTTTTAAAGTACGTTTAGACGTCGCTCCTGAACCCCCTTAAAAATTATTATTCTTATCTGTTGAGGTTGAGAAACGATAAAACAAAATCTATTTTAATGATAAAATAATGAAAGCGGTGCACGTAAATAATAAAATGATTAACGAGTTAACGAGTGGCGGGCGGGTCAAAAGGAGCATCAGATAAAAGCCTGGCAATTTTTGCTTATTCTCATGACATGGCTTCTTTTTTTTTCCTTTTTTAATTTTAATTTTATCTTTAGAGTTTAATGATGAATTTCTTATTATATTGATTTAAGCATTTAATGGCTTTCGATTACATAAAAAGTATTACAATGTTTGTAAACAAGACAGTAGTTGGCATTGAATTCATTCTTTTTTTATTTTACGTGATAAAAAGAAAATAATTTTTAATAAATTTCTCCCATTTGCATTCAAATATAAAGCAAATTCTTAATTGATATTTAGGCAGGCATTTAATTTGTCCTTGGCATGGATAAAATGACGTGACATCACCGAATGTTTTTCCTTTACCAACCAACTCGACCTACTAATATAAAAACAAATCCCAAAATATGAATCTGCCAATCAATTTCGAAGTTGATATTATAAATTATAAACAGGCCTACTTGTTTTCTGGTTTATTCCTTTAAAACAAACCCTTTGCGATTATATCTGCCTGAAGAAGACTCTAATAATGAATAACTGAAACGTTGGATCCAGAAAACAAGTATTTTTATTTATTATTTGGACCCTGTTATGCAAATGTGTGTCAAAGACCAGACATCGAGTTTTGAGAAAATCAACATTAAAGTTTTTCTGATTTAAATTGTTTTGATTAGATTATATATCATTTTTTTTGTCAATTGTGCAAGTAAATACTGTAATTATGGCAGATATTCATAAATTATCTCTAAAAATACGACTAATTTAGAGAAAAACAATAAAATATAAATATTGCAAAATTCTCTAACAAGTCCAATATATATTTGTAAAAATGCTTCAAAGTCTTTTGACACATGATTGCAAATTAATCTATGCACTATTTATATTAATAAAATAATTTTAGGTTATAATTCAAAAATTAAAACGAAGATATTATTAAAGTTCTTTTATGGTTATATTTAATACTAATAGCTTAGAAACTTTTTATCAAAATTACATTAATAAATTTTAAATAGTATTAATGTTTTAAAATTAAATACAAAGTGATAACAAAATTTTCTCATCAATTAATTCCTGAATGGAAGTGAACATGGCAACAGTAAATCAAAGTTATAATAATGAAATTGACTTAATATTATTTATTTTGTTGTCTTTTCGAAATCGCTCTGATCCTCATCTTCATTATCAGGAATAATATCAAAAAATTAAATTTTGACATCTACGAATTCATTAAAAAAAAAAAAAGGATTTTGGTTTATTTAAGGTAAACAATATATAATATAGGTTAAATAAGTTTTTATTGGTTGTTAACATCATAAAAAACAACAACGTGTTAGGTACATAAATCATTTTTGCAAAATGAAAATCCTGCATTGAAATATTGTAAAAATAATATTAATATAAATTTTTTTAGGACATATTTCATAAAAACATATTATTAATTATAGCATTTGAAACAATATTCCGTGCTTAACTCAATTTTGAATTTTTTTTGGTCTTTGACACACCATTGCATAACAGGGTCCAATTTACCCTTGTACTTCATAGGAGGCCATGGCAACAAAATATAAATATTTTCCCATGTTTATAAATTGTACATCTTGAATTCAAATGTAGTGCCGGATATTAAATATGTAGGTTATATATTGACACAAAACAATCTGGTGTGACAAACACAGAACCGACTTTCAGTTATCAAAGTTGTGTTGTCTGCTCAGTCACACGAGGTTTAGTCCTCTTTGTTTGCCTTGGATTGGATATTTCGAATAGGGGAAAAAAAACGTCTGCTTTGTGTGCGGTAGAATTTGTAAAAATAAAAATAAACTCGAGTCCTAAATTAGGAAAGTGTCTTTTTAACGAATGTGTGTGTCTATTGATATAATCTAATAGGAATAGATTATTTTCTTTTTTTTTTGTTAATGCTAATCTGCATTTCTTTTATAATTTCTATTTTTCTCGTTCATTCCTTTATCTATGTTAATTTCTAGCTAAATAATTCATTTTAAAAATATCATAAATTAATAAATTTTCGTTTGAAGGAAAAAAAAATCTTTTTGATAAATATTATAAGTCAAAAGGGAACAATTTTTTTTCGGGGGGGCTGATTCGTTAGTTGTTTTTATTTATTAGAAAGGAGGCAACCGAATTTGTTAAATCTCTTCGGAAATGCACATTCTTTGGTCATTTGGGTTGCCTAACTTGCTGCAAATAAAAACAAACTCAATAAATGGCAGGCATAAAGACGTTTTGGCACACAAGGGACATTAGTATCCAAATGCCATAAATAAAATCATCGGACACTGCCTGGGGTTCGAACCCGCGACTTTTGGTATACGAGATTAGCACGCTAACCCCTACACCAAGCCCCGAGGGCGCCAAATAAAAATAAAGTTTATTTTGTAAATAAATGTTTTCTTCACAAGGGTCTTGATTCTTTTATCAAATTTTTTATTTGCCGACGTTTCGGTCGCCAATCACGACCTTCATCAGGGCCTATGATCATAACCAGGAGATTTTTTGGGGGGGCGAAATTTAATTTGCCGCCCCCTCTTTAAAATTTTCTATACAAAATTCATATCATTTTACTTTTTTTTTTTTTAGTAAATTTTACTTTAATTGCTGCCCCCTGATATCTGCCGCCCGGGGCACACGCACCCACTGCCCCCCCCCCCCCCCCTGATCATAATATTTATTTAAAAAATTGATATTAAATTACAATAAGAATACAAATTCGAGAAATATCAGATATACTTACAAATATTGTCAATTATACACGATCTTAGGGTATTTTAATATTCATTGGATTCTTCTCTGTCGTGATTGGCGACCGAAACGTCGGCAAATAAATATTATATAAATATACTTAATCTCCTGGCTGCAAAGTCCCGGGGAATCCTGAGTTCGAAAATTCTTTTGAATCGAAATTAACATGCAAATCCCATAACATTGGCTCTATGGAAGGAAGAGCCGGAAAGTGAATTTGAATACAAGAGGAAAGTGTACTTCAAATTTTTTTTTTTTATTTTAAGGTCTTTTTCGGCATTTAGAGAATTTATTTCAAAAATCAGACACATTGATGGTTACTAACCTCTGCGCCGTTTGCTAGAAGCTGCTTGACATACTCGAGTCCAATGCCCGAGGCTCCGCCGGTCACTAGCGCTTTGCTCCCTTCGATGCTCATCTCCGCTGTCTGTGCACTCACTCTCTGTTTCTTTGACACCATCCTGGGCCTGCCTATATCTAGCTATATCCCCTCCCCTCCCCTCCTCTTGCCCCCCTCCCCCTCCTCCTTCTACCCCTCTTTCTCTCTCTCTATCACTTCAGGTAAGGAAAGGAAATGTTGCAAGTAACGAATGGCCTTGGAAATAAATCTCTTTTCGACAAAATGATGGGCTAAAATTAGAGAAGTGGGGAAGAGATTATTATTCTTATCAATCAGTCACTTGATTATATACTCTCTTAAAACGAATTAGTAGAATTTATACTTATTCAAACAGTAGGTAAGAAAATTACACCAAATTTAGTCATTTTGAGTAGAATCTACTAATATATTTAGTAAATTTATTGGTTACTTTTAGATTAGTTATTTTTTACTAATTCAAAAAGTAGTTCATTCAATTCCGGCTGTCTGAGAAGCCAACATGGCCGACCAGCTGTTTGATCGGTTCCTTAATAAAGACATTTTTGGCAATATAAGGCTTTATTTAAGTAATAATAATACAAATAAATAATAATATTGAGATAACTTGTATTTTTTGTTAAAAATTGCAGGAAATATATGTTAAGTCAAAACAAATAGATTCCAAATTTTTTTAAATTAATAAAATATTATTTTTTAAATAGTCAATTAAGAAATATTTTTACTTAAAATTTAGTAAATATATTTCTTGATATAACGATAATTAGTTTTATTAAGTTTATTTAGAAATAAATTGCTGGGAAGGAATAGAGTAACATTCAAGTAAAAAGTATTGTTAACATCAGCGACATACTTATATAGCAAATAACAGAGAAGTAATAGTAAGTCAAGTTTAAGTGGGTTCGACTAGAACTCGAGTCAGTAAACACAAGTTAAGGTCCCGGTGTCATCGCACCTTATTTCAGATATCTTAAACGTTTCTTTTTTTGGTCATTATTTTTTTAAAAATTCACTTATTCAATTAGTGAATTTTTCATATTAATAATTTTTACTAATTGAAAAAGTGGATATCCACTATTTACGGGTGGTCTACTTTGCACATCTTAAAAAAGTGACTATACACTATGAATTAGTAGTTTTTTACTAATTCGTTTTTAGAGAGTAGAGTGAGCATCGATAAAAATATGAAAAAGGCGGGGGGGGGGGGGCTCTTAAGGGAGTTCAGGGGCGACGTCTAAACGTACTTTAAAAAAACTAGACTATTATAAGGAATTTTTCAATGCGGTTTTTTTTTTTAAATGAATTAAATTCATAAGAGATTATTGGGACATCGAGCTATAATTTGTTTAATGATTTATTAAAAAATTATCGTAATTAATTGTTTTGTTATCAAGCAAATACAAAAAAACAATCTGTCCCAATAATCTTTAATTCTTTTTAAATTTAAAAATGAATTTATTGTTATTATTAATCACATATTAATTAAGAAATTTTTAAAATAAGCTTAGATGATTTATTTAAAAACCAACTGTCAAATTAGTTCAGCATTCTTGCAATAGATGGCAGGCTAGTCTAAAAGTCGATCCCCTAATGGCCTATATTTATATATTTTTATGCTTTTATAAAAGATACATAATATATAATAACATTTATTGTTAAAAGATGAATGAAAATCAACCAAATGCATTAAATATTACTAGCTACCATTCTGACATCTCTTGGCAAATTTTTGAATTACTTTATTTTTTGGGCATATTTTTTTATAACATTTTTATCGGGAAAAACATGCGTAACCACTTCGCTCCTGAACCCCCTTAAGTGAAGATGCGGAGAGTTGAGGGGGGAGGGGCGAAGTCCGCCAAAGCCGGGCGATTTGGCTAGTACATAATATTCTTAAAGCAATTTTTTATTAAAAAAATGATAAATTGGCATGCAATTATAATTGTTTTTTTTTTAATAAAAAGTAATAAATTTATATTATAATAATATATCTAGATATAAAAATTATCATGAATAATTTTTTTTTTTTTTTTTATTTATTCATTTTATGCATTATTTATTGAAATAAATTAAAAAGTAAAATACGTAAATGAAAGCAATAATCTATTTTGAATAATGTTTTCAATTTCATTTACGTTAAACAAACCTATAAATAAAAAAAAAACGAGGCACTCGCGGGATTCGAACCCACTCCGTTCCGGTCTCCCCTGCCAAAGTTTCTTTTAGGGGCAAAATATTTTTTACCATTTCGTTCAATTTAAATATCAACTTGAGAGGCGAGAACAATCCGTTGCTAAGAGAGAAGAAAAAAAAACAGAAAATTATTAACGAATATCGTGACTTTATTAAGGAAAAATGGAATTATCTCGAGTACAGAGGCCTACTGAGGTCTATCACAGAAATTTCTTTTTTTTCTTTAAAGGGGCTCGGGAGCGAAGGTGTTACGCATGTTTTTCCCGATAAGAGGGCGTTGTGTGTCATAAATAGTATGTCCAAATATCAAGTAATTCAAAAATTTGCCAAGAGATGTCAGAATGGTGGTAGCTAATAATATTTAATGCATTTTCATTGATCTTTTAACAATAAATGTTATTATATATTATGTATCTTTTATAAAAGCATAAAAATATATAAATATAGGCCAAAAGGGGATCAGCTGTTAGACTAGCCTGCCATCTATTGCAAGAATGCTGAACTAATTTGACAGTTGATTTTTAAATAAATCATCTAAGCTTATTTTAAACATTTCTTAATTAATATGTGATTAATAATAACAATAAATTCATTTTTAAATTTAAAAAAAATTAAAGATTATTGGGACAGATTGTTTTTTTGTATTTGCTTGATAACAAAAAAATTAATTACGATAATTTTTTAATAAGTCATTGAAAAAAATTGAATAGCTCGATGTCCCAATAATCTCTTATGAATTTAATTCATTTAAAAATAACCGCATTGAAAAATTCCTTATAATAGTCTAGTTTTTTTTTTTTAAGTACGTTTAGAGTCGCCCCTGAACCCCCCTTAAATGTTCGCTCATCAAAGACTAGATTACAATTCAAAAGAAAAAAAAAACTTTTGGTTTTGATTAAAAATTATTATTAAATAATAATTAATGTATACAATTTGTCTGATGAATGATCTCTGTTGAAAATGAAGGCGCAAAATAAATAATTAGGATGTTTTATTTCAATGATCCTTTTACAGTTTTTGGTAACATTGCTAAAGAACAAATACAAATTCATATTGATTGTTAGAAGAGGCCCGGAGGCGATCAATTGAAGGGCGCGATTGACGCATTCACCTTCGCGTCAATTGCAATT
Organism: Euborellia annulipes; assembly: GCA_023213315.1. Taxonomy (NCBI): domain Eukaryota; kingdom Metazoa; phylum Arthropoda; class Insecta; order Dermaptera; family Anisolabididae; genus Euborellia; species Euborellia annulipes. Next base: position 8,531 of record JAKCPI010007601.1, read on the forward strand.
GTCAATTTTAATGATCGTCTCCGGGAGGCTTAATTCGTATTGTCTACTAGAACAGGGATTCCCGATTCGGAGTGCAAATGAAAACCCCAAATGGCGTGATTTTAGAATACCGTAAGTAAATTTTTATTAATATTGGCAAGTTTTTCAGGGAGAATTCACCCTCCCTTCCCTTTATTAGCCTAAAAGAGGTGTCGGTAAGCCAATTTGATCGAGATATATGCCAAAATAAGGAAAATTTTGAAGAAATACGAATACCACATTAACCATTAAAAATATATATTTTTACTTACTTTTTTGGGTTTTTTTCTTTCTCCATTGTATTTTAGATGACAAAAACCTTGCGCCTGACGTATTCTGATTGATATAAGTAATAAAGAAATTAATTAAATAGAGTTGAAAATATAAAAAATAATTTTATCGAAAATTGTTTATTTTTTTTTTTTAATAATAAATGATAAAGGAGCTAACTTCAGATGATAATTGAAAAAAAAAAAACAAAGTATAATTTTTTTATAAATACTGTAAATGAGAACCTCAGATGGAGGCCTATGGATCCAGGGGCTACCTGGAAGTTGGTGAATATTTTTTAATCTAAAACAGAACCGATCTTAATTGACCGAATGAAGTGAAGGGATCCCTGCAACTTCTTTAAAATATTCTGGATGGATATTTTTTATTTAAAACAGAACCTACTATATTTACCAAAATACACGGGCCTCCATCGGTAGCCCGCGGACCCAAAAATGTTCTTAATAAGTGTAGCAAACTCGAGGCTTTTTACTAAAAAAAAAGTCAGTGAATACTTTTAATACAACATGAAGTTAGCTCCTTTATCATTTATTATTAAAAAAATAAATAAATAAACAATTTTTTATATTTTCAACTCTATTTAATTAATTTCTTTACTTATCTCAATCAGAATAGGTCAGGCGCAAGGTTTTTGCCCTCTAAATTATAATGGAGAAAGAAAAAAACCCCAAAAAGTAAGTAAAAATATATATTTTTAATGGTTAATGTGGTCCTCGTATTTCTTCAAAATTTTCCTTATTTTGGCATATATCTCGATCAAATTGGCTTTCCGACACCTCTTTTAGGCTAATAACGGGAAGGGAGGGTGAATTCTCCCGGAAAAACTTCCCAATATTAATGAAATTTTACTTACCGTATTCTAGGATTTAGCCATTTTTATTTTTATTTTTCAAAGCCATATAGACTTTTAAACAATTCACTTTAAATAAATATTCTTTGGTGTGCCCGCCTCACCACCCCTTGGCTTTTAAGTTCATCAATATTGATCAGCCGAAGGGAGAGAGGCGGGGGAATGAATTTATTAAAAGTGTAATCATTCTACATAAATTACAATTTTTTTTTTTTTTTTTAATTCTTAGGATAAAAAAAAAATATTTTTTTATACAACAAACTTAAAAAGATAGTCTTATCGATTACAAGGATATTATTACATAAAAAGAATTAAAAAAAAAAACCTTTGATCTCTATTATTGATACTTTATTTTAAAAGCAATTCTTTGAGCAGAGGCTTTTTTTCATTTTGCACTGGCGGATCTACGTTCATTTGTTTTTCAATCAAATGAATGGAAAAGAGGCTAAGGATCCGCCACTAGGAATGACAATTTCCTTCCTAGCTAACCATATTTGTTTTTATTGACATAAAAGATGATTCTTTTATTAAAGTACACTATATTAATCCATTAACTTGAAATTAATTAATTCCCTTATTATAAAAAACTGCCAAATTATGTAAAAAAACCCAAATAAAGGTGAAATTTTTTTATCGCCTAATTCATAAAACCTTAAACAATGTTTTAAGACGATTTAAAAAGCATTTTAGCAAAATCTTAATTCATAAACATATTTTAGGCCTAAAATCTAGTTTAAATTCCCATTTTAACTAAAATGCCGAGACACCTTGTTTAAGGCCATTTTTAATTTTAACTAACCTCAAAATCTTCGATAACTTGGGAATTTTTCTTTATAAATTTTTTTTTTTTTTAATTTTCTTAAAATCTGTTACTATTATTAGTTACAATACATTTGAGTTTCAATATTTGATAGGAATTCAAACATTTTTATTGTTGATTGATATTTGATATTTAAACATATTTAATTTTTATCAAATCAAACTTAAGAAATTATACAAATGTATTTTTATTTAGCTTATTTTTATGGCTTTTAATTGATTTAAATTCCTTTCAGTTCCTTTCTAGAAAGCATTGAAACTGAAAAAAGGGGTGTGCTTATTAGTATCTAGTCCAAATGGAATTAAATGCTTTATTGAAAAAACTAACCTCTGACATATTTCTTTTTATTTTGTCTGTTTTTCTTTATTCGTGTTCAAATCTGTTTTTTTTTTTTTTTTTTTTTGTTACGTGTAGATTTGTTTTAATTTATAGGCAAGTATTTGCTGAAATAAATTGTTTCTTTTTTTTAGTTAAAATAAACCAAAACAACAAGTTATGTCAAAAATATTTATATTTTCTTCTTCAGTCAAATTTTGGCTTCTTTTTCTTATTTTCCCAAATTCAATATTCATTTAAATTACAATAATGTTGATTTGTCCAATTATTTGTATTAATTCTATAAGGAATTTATTAAATACAATCAAAACAAATCAGTTTGACATATAAATATATTTTTTTTATCTCCGCCAGATGTCAGCTTCATGCAACGAATTTTGCAAAATGGCGGAGGTTTTTGCCATGTTGCCAAACTATTTTCTTAAATTTCATGTTAGTTAATCTACAGTTTAAATGTGTTCATGAATAGAAAGTTTACTAAAATACATATTATCATTTAACAGTTGGTTAAAATGCTTTTCAAATGCTCTTTTATCAATTAGGCGGTCAATAACTAGTCTACTGATGCAGAGGTTAGAGGTATTCTGGAGTGTAACAAAAATAAATTTGTTTGAATCCTAGAAGCTAACAATTAATGGATTAATATAATCTAATTTTGTTTTTTTTTGTTTCTTACGATTAGTTAAAAAAATAAAAATAAATCTCTTAAATAGTATTTGTAATATTTAGGACATATAGAAAGTAAATTGCTTTGGCACACACACACATACACACACAGACGCACACACATGCACACAATTCTTCCCTTAATTTCATTTTTGTATCAAAAATTTGCATCAATATTTATTAGCTCCATCTAAAAATAAATTTTTTCCATGAGAATCCAAAATATAGCTACATTCTATCTACAAATATGTAACTACAAATAGCAAATTTCTATCTAACTAAAGAAAAAAAAATTTTTTTTCTATTTTGATATGAAAAAAATAATAAAAGGAAAAAAAAATGAGGGCTTGCAAATTTGATAGCGCGTCTCACGTGTAAGGATTTTTCATTTTTCAGCCTTTTCACACGTAACTGCACACTTGACAAGCATGCTTGTGCAATCTTTTTGTACCAGCAAGCACAAATTCCTTTAGACACCGCATGCTTGTGCAAGCAACAGCTTATGCTGAAAATTAACCTAAAAATGTCAAACTCGAAAGGTTATTTATTCGAAGATAACAAGAAATACTCACTTGCTTTACAGAGATAAATAAATATTAATATTTAAATTAAAATATTAATGATGATGGAGTCATGAAAAAAACAAGACGATTGCAGCCAAATATTCTTTTATTTTAAATCACGCCCTCACCTCGATTAAAATATTAATTGAATTAATATATAGGTCTATTAAATAGATATCAAATGTCAAGACGTCTATAAAATGGCGGAGCGTTTTGCTTGCGCAAATATGCTTGAGCATCAAGCGGCTTACACAATTAAAATGCTTGCGCAAACACTACAGTTTGCTTGTACAAAAAGATTGCACTTGCATTCTTGTCAAGTGTGCAGTTACGTGTGTAGCCTCCTTTAGATATCAAAAGTCACTTGTTGGAGAAAATTGTTTTTGTTTCTCAGTTTATTTGGACATATATTTTGTCGACGTTTGTCAGATGAATTAACTGACACAACTATATACAAAAAAGAAGAAGGAAGTTATTTAATTTGCATGCTGAATGCAAAAAGAAGATTCCATTCAAAGACAAATTAAAAGCTCTTTCTTCTTTATAAATCAAGTAAAGGAACTCTTGTGGCACTCACTGCTATCTACTAAACTGGGACAACTTTGAACATCAGAAAATCTAGAGAGAAGCTGGTATGGAAGTGAAAAATGGCACTTTAAATCTAAAGAGAGATTTTTATTTAATTTCCTTGACTGCTACGTCTCCTGTATCCAATTTGAATTCTACATCACTATTCGATGCTGTTTACGTTTGTCTAATAAAATTTTAAGTTGCCCCATTTTACGGTATGTCAATTCATCCGTCACCTTCATCTGATATTTCTATTTTTCACCTTCATTCTACACTCACTATATTTTTATTTACGATACAGGATATCCATCCATATTTATTCAAATTAACTGACAGCCATATATAATAAATTCAAAATTTTTTTCCATGTTTTGGTTAGTGGCCCCTCCCCCTCTTTCTCTCTTATTTATTTATCTTTACGTAATTATATTTGAACTGAATTCCTTTTACAATATTTATCAAAATATGCAAGCCTCACATAAGGTCATTTACAAAAAGTGAGGTTATAGCCAGCCTATTTCTTGGGAAGTTTAATCTGGAAAAGGGCATTTGTTGGATGCCATAGAGGAGGGCATGAATGATGGATGATATTACGAATAAACAAACAATAATACTGAAACTAAAAGTGAAAGTATATGAACATAACCTCACTTTTTTTTCTCTATTTTTTGCTAAAGCAGAAATGGTTCTTAAAGAAAAGTTTAACCTCGTGCCTCTGATCGTGAATAATCGGCGTCGTCGTTTGATGGTGTCTCTCGTGGCATCCTCCCTGTGACTGGGAGAGTGCAACGGGCACATGTGTACTTGGCATCGAGTACGCCAATTTGTACTGCTGTGCTTTGCGGGTGCAAATCCCATACCTAAAATTAATATTAAATTAAAAAGCTTTTTCCGGTTATAGAGCACCTCGATGTATAGATAACAAACAACACAGGTTTGAATTTCGGTTGCCCTATCGAGCAGGTGTTTATCGTGAATTGTGTTTTTTTCGATTCGATCATATAATTGTCTGGAGTAGATCGAAGAAGAATATTTTGAAAACTAAGATCAGAGTTGGGTGGGCAGTATCCAGTAACATAAAATCATTGTAATGAATTATATAGTAGGCTGGAATGAGTAGAGTAATGGGGTTGGAGAATAATAACTAGCAGATTAATCGCTCCACCTGACGTCCTTTATTTGACAAATATTTCAACGCATATGACATGCATCGTCGTCGTCGTCGTCAGGTTCCCTCGTTGCCGAAGATCCTTCCCTCAGATCACCAAGCGCCATCGCCTCCTCCGCTCATGAGCCTTCTGGTGGCTCCAGAAACCAATGCGAGACCGGATCTCACGAGGACATTCGGAGCAGACAGGTGTTGGTTGGGAATATGCCTGTGTTATTGTGGCAGATGTTGCGCCAAGAGTTTCTGTCTTGACACAGAGATTCCCAGGTGTTTTTTATTCCGGCCTTCTTCACGATAGAGTGAATGACGTTCTTGTATCTTTTAAGTTGACCACCAGAGTAGCGCTGACCATCCGACAGCTCACCGAAGAGAATTTGTTTTGGGATTCGCCCATCAGACATTCGGCACACATGTCCCAGCCAGCGCAGCTGACTGCGTGCCAAGGTGCATCATCCTCAGTGCCGCGAGGATGTAATAGGTGTAATATCAATTCTGCATCAGAGCGGTAAAGAAGGCACCTCACAAAAAACATGTATGAAGCCCCTAAGGCATTTAAATAATTTTTGGACCAAGCTCACCTATTACATCCTCCCGGATGATGCATGTCATATGCGTCTAAATATTTGCCAAATAAAGGACGTTGTGCTGGTTGTTATTCTCCAACCCCATTACATTGTAATGAATATCTTTTATTTAGATACTCTTTTGGAGTATCTTGATCGACTCTAAAGGGCCCATACACGCCGTACTTTAATACGCGAGCCAAATCCTAATGTGTGTGGGCTCTCACGGACCGAGCCGAGCCAAAATCAGTCATTAAATACCCTATCTGAAGCACGAGCCCGATCCGTGAGAGTCCACACACGTGCGGATCTGCTCCCGAGCCGAGTCGGACATAAGGCCCATCGGATCTGCCCCAGGCTCGGCTTGGCTCGGCTCGTGAGAGCCCACACACATTCGGATTCGGCTCGTTTGAAGGCGAACCGAGCGGGGCGTGTATGGGACGCTTAAGACTAGGCCGCTGTCTCATCAGCAATTCCTAAAAGCTACTGATAAAAATTGCTCTATTGAAGTAAAAAAACCTAAATAAAATATGCTACCAAATAAGGCAAATTAAATATTTCCTGAATACGGACCAGATGAAGATATTTTATTTCTCGGAGGTGGAATCTAGAGTGAGATATGGGGTGACGTTATGGGGAGCCTCCTCTGGGGCAGGGAATGTTTTCCTGGCCCAGAAGAAAATTCTAAGAGGTCTGGGGCTGGGATTAGTTCCCGGGAGAGCTGCAGGGAGCTTTTTGGAAAATATGGGATTCTCACAGTGCCGGCTCTCTACATCTTTGAAATCTGTGTCAGAACCTACCGGCTTAGGAGTGCATTTGTTGTCGGAGAGGATGTACACGAACATGACACAAAAAGGGCTCCAAGAACGAGGCTGGTGTTGGGAGATAGATCGGCAGAAGCAGTGGGACCTAAAATATTTAATATGCTCCCAAGGCAAATAAAGGAAGCTGTTAATCAAGACATCTTCAAAAAAAGATTGAAGAGACATTTAATTGGAAAAACCATCTACTCACTGGAAGACTTTTTTATTGTAAATTCCTCTGCTGTGTAATTTATGTTATTTTGTCATATGTGTATTTTGTTTGCTTATGCCATGTTATAAACGCCATTATATAAATGTTATAAAATCAATGAATATTATAAATGCTATGTATAAATTTTGACGCTTTCATACACAAGATTTTGTGTCCACAGAAAGAAAATAAAGAATAATAATTCCCCCTCCCTCTTTTTTTATACTTTTTCTTCCTAATGTTTTTTATGGCTGGAAGGATTTGTTATAATTCATTCATATTTCACCTACCTTGACAAAAGAATGGCAAGATCCTTTCGATATTGTGTAGTTAGAATCGCATACAAATAGGGATTTGCACAAGAGTTCAATGGATAAAAGAAGACAAGTAAAATTTTCGAACGTGTCACATCAATTAACGGATAACCGGCGACCGCGGTTAAACCAAAGAATGCAATTGGCGCCCAACATGCCAAATCTGTAAGCACCAATAACGCCATCTTTTTCGCAACGGATGACTCGCCAGCTGCCGCGCCCGATAACGACGAATACATTTGTCCGTAACAGATGCAGATGATTAAAAACGCGAAGCCATTGCCCAATAGAAGTGCAACTAAATAAGCAATGTCTGTCGCACTTCGCGTCTCCATCGGCAAACAGATGCTAGAAATGAAAAAGAAAAAAAAATATCGTTAATGTTTTTTTGGAGTTTGTAATAATTGGTTGTCTTTTTTCACCTGGTTGTGGCATAATTAGAGACGCCGAATAGTGGAAGAGCGGCCATAGAGATGCTGTAAACCCATCCCCAAGCCATGACATGCGCAGCAGATGACAGTTTCAATCGTTTATCCAAATAGATGGCTCTTGTAATGGCGAACCAACGTTCGACAGTCAAAATGGAAAGCGTATAGATTGACAATTGACTGGCAAAGACTGTCAAAAAGCCAGCCACTTGGCATCCATAACCTTAAAAGAAATCAATCAAAGTTGAATGAGTGATGAATGGCAATGCAAAAAAAAAAAAACGTGAGGTCTTTACCTCGTTGCCAATCATAAGCATAATTAAAATATTCCCCCCTTTGAGTGTAGATCCATCGCCCCCAAGATGAGCAAATAGGCGCCCATGCACAAATCAGCAAACGCTAAATGGCACATGAGGAATTTGGCTACAGTCAAATCAAACAACGAATGCAAGAGGACAATTAGGACAGCCATGTTGCCGACAACGGCGGTGATGACGACAATCCAGACAAAGCCTCGGAGCCACTCCAGGCCCATGATATCCTCGCAAGGGTTGAGAGCATCGGGAGCAGGCAGGCATTTCACTTTGGGAACTCTGAGAACAGCAACAACAACAACCGTCATTAAATGAAGAAAGAGAAAAAAAGAATATTATTACCCTTTAATGGAGAGATTCCCGCATTCAGCCACATAGACTTTAGATAGAGATACTGTCGTAGGATGAAAGATTCCTGTGCCCAAATCAACACCTTCCTGTTTGCTTTGCATCGGGGTGACTTGGTGTGTCCAGGCTATTAGACCATGGAGACTCGGCTTCTATGTGACCGCTCCTTGGTCTTCCATTTCGCCCAACTAGAGAATTACAAAACTCTAGCTCTCCAGATAAAATATTTCATTTTTTCTAGCTGGATATACAAGATTTGTCGGCAATTCGTCAAAATCGCTTGGTTTTAGTGGCGCAAAATTTTCTTTATTCCGGGAAATATATCAGATATATAGATTAATCTGTACAACTTATCGTTTAAGA
>JAKCPI010007603.1:0-24696 GCA_023213315.1 Euborellia annulipes
TTTTGATGAGTAAATATATATCATTGAATGTGAATTAATTTTATATTCATTTTTCTTATTTTATTAAAAAGTTTCCTTTTCTTATAAAACATTATTATTATTATTATTATTATAAAATGTGGAGTCTTAATGGATATTTTTACTTTCTTTCATTTTTACACGCACATACATACAGACAGACACATTCTCTCTTTCGCTCGTTATCGGACACTTAGGCGTATTTTCAGCAAGAAGAGATATATAAGAAGAGTCAGCTTTCGATGAAAGATGGAAAAGGAGGATGGAGGTAGAGGGGGGGGGGGGAGTAGAGGGGGGAGGTGAGAGAGAGGAAGATACAAATAATTGCTTTGGAATTTTTTCATCAATTGTGCAGACGTTAGACGAAAATGAAATGTTCTTTCGTACAGTTGGCGCTAGTAGATTCTGCTGTCGTCTCGGTATGCCCTTAAGAAAATAATAAAAAACCGACAACGAAACAAAGTTAATGTTAGCTAATAATAATTACAAGACTGGTAAATAAAAAAAAAATAATATCGGAGAAATTTTATTTGTGTCCTCCATCATCAGAAATTAAATGTTGAAGTGGTTGGGCACCTTCAAGGGGCTTTCGTTATAGTTCAAGTTTAATAAAACTCGAGTAGCCTATTTCCACAAAAACACTATGGATATTGTATATATGACAAAAATAAATTTTTTATTAAACCTCTATCGACTGTTTCGCAGATTATGCCTCACAATTCCTTAAAAGGTTTTTGGAAAAAACTTTTTTGAAGAAGAACTTCCATCTTGACGTCTGATATAGTTTAAAGTAATAATTACCCCCCTACTTTTTTCCGTGGCCGAGAGGTTAGAATTGTTGACAAATGACAATATAGATATTCTTAAAGCCACGAGGCGCGGGTTCGTATCCCAGGCAGTCCGATGAATATTTATTTAAATCATTTGGATATCAAATGATATAAATAAATGTACCTGGACACACCTTAATATTAACCGTATCGTTGGATTCAATAGGGCCTAGGACGCCGAAGATTAAAAGAAAGGTAATAATTAGTAGTTCAGCATTGGTAAATAACACAATTGTATTTGTTCCTTCAAAATTCAATGCCTACAGTAGACGTTAGGAATTGCATCTGCTAATATACTTCCATTCAGGGGCATATTTCTAAATAGGCTAAGAAGACTGCAGCCTAGAGAGCCAATAATCTTCAGGGACGACAGTTTGGTAATTTTTCTAAAAGTTAAAATTAAGTATTCCAGACGTTAATATTTTCCTTGTGAATTTTATATACATTTATCGTATAAAAGAAATGTATTAAGGAAGTATGAACTATAGCGGGGGCGGCAAATGGACTTTAGCCTATAGGCAGCATACTCTTTAATCCGACCCTGGTTCCAATATTATCATATGGTATGCAAATATCTAGGTGGAAGCTGATATTTTATAAAAAGCCTCCATTCATTACTCATCAGCTGGCAGTTAAAAAATATCAGCTCCTATATCGATGTGCATATTCGATAGTTCAGGTTCCCATATGCATCTTATCTTCTTATTAAGATTATTACAGTAGAACCTCGATAAGTTAAAGTTCAAGGGAAACGGTAAGAAATTTGAGTTATCGAGTTTTTTACATATCGAGAGTTGAAGTTAGAGAGGTTATTGAATATAATTTTTAACGTACCGAGGTTTATTGACTTTGGGCACGTGAGTGAAAAAGGAATTTCGTTTGATCTATTTGTTTATTTAGAATAGTTTAGTTAAATATAAATTAAATTAATAGATTTATTTATTTACAAAAAAATCAGTAATTTTTTTCTGCTTCATGTATTTTTGATTTTCTGCATCAACTATTTTTTCGATGATATGTAAAGAAATACTTTAAGTTATAGAGGTCACCAAAATATTATTTTAAGTTATCGAGGGCTATGCTCAAAATATTTGTTTAAGTTACAGAGGTTTTGTTCTTTAAGTAATAGAGGTTTTACGCTGTCAAGGGAAGGGAATTGAAAAAATTTTTAAGTTACGGAGGTTTTGAACTTAGCGAGGTTTAACTTATCGAGGTTCTACTGTATTATAATAATTATCGTTAAAATTATAAGGTTTGTATGGGCATTAAAAAGTTTTTTATTCCGACGGCATTTGTTGCAATGATGATTGATGCATAATCCCCGAAACAGTTGACATAGAATGAAAAAAAAAAAAAATTTGTTAAGCCGCATCTTTAGTTTTCATTTTATCTTGAGTATTCTCCAGTCTTCCTACGAGGGATATTTATTAAAAACACTATGGTAAATTGGGTGTGACACAATATGGACAACTCTTTCTCTCTCACTACGCACAATAATGTAGCTATATTCTCTCAATTGTCTAGTCAATATTTGTCGAAAAAATCTAGTGTGACTTTGGTAAGAGAAAGTTGTGTTCTGTGCTTGTCACGCCAGATTTTTTGTGTCGAGATATATTTAGTTTATATAGAATTCAAGATGTAAAATTTATAAAAATATTCATATTTTGTTACCATGAAGTACTACAAGAGTAAAGTGTGCTTCAAACAATTTTGAAGACAAAATGAGAATATATGTTTTAAATAACATCTAAAAAATAATTGATTTTTGAATTTTAATCAAAATCGTTAGAGCGAATTTGGAGAAAATCAAAAAATCCTGAAAAAAGTTAGTTAACAGACAGACACACATACCCACATACACACAGACAGACAGACCATGTTGCGAAAACGACTTTTTTGCCTCAAAACGTGTATAACCATCAAAATCTCGATATCGAATTTTTGACATGAATCCAATACTTTCTCTATATATGAATATATCTATAGGTAAGTGAAAAATCAAATAGATTAATGAAATGAGAATAAATATTTTTCCTTGTCGATTTTTAATATCACCGTGTGAATTTTTAATATAATAAGTCTTCTATTAATCAGAACGAAAACAGGTGAACAAATTATTATTATTTACTATCAAAAAACATTCCCAAGTTTTTTTTTTTATTAAATTACCCCTTTTTCGGCTGCAGAGGCCATTAGGGTTTTAATTTTTTTTACATATTATTAAATTTATAATAGTATCGATGGCTACCGGGGGACGTTCAACACGCTGATTTCAGGGGGTCACCAATCCCAGATTTCGCCGCGCTTGGCATTGCTCATTCCCAAGTTAATACAGGTAAGATAAATTTTGAAAAAAAAAGCGATTATTAAAAAAAAAAATATTTTAATATTTATTTTCACCGGCATGGATTTTAAATAAACGAATCACGAATAAGAGCAAAAAGAATGGATAATAATTTCATCATTTACTCTAAAGAGGTCATTTTGAATTATAAATCATCAATTGAATGAAAAAAACTTTTTTGTACTGACGAATATATTTAAATGAGTATTTTAATTAGTTTTTTCTTTTATGATTTAGTAATAATAATATGACTGACTAGTAGTTAAATACGATGACCTATTAAATTAATTCATGTTTTAACAAACAAAAAAAAAAAAAATTCATTCCATTTGACAAATCGAATAAACAATTATGGGGAAATTTAATAAAATGCAGAAAAAGTATAAAAACAAAAAAAATATCCACAGAGCCACTACAACCCTTTTATGTTATTTTTTTAGAATTTTTATAAATACACCTAAATTAGCTGATATTATGTTAAATTATATATAATATTAAAAAATTCGTATATAAATAATTACACCTGACACAATTTTTTATAATGCGGTATAATAAAAAAAAAAATATAGTGAAGCTTTAAAGGATTATATTAAAGTTGATTAATTGTGCTTTCTTTACTTAAAACATTAACTTGGGCCTTTTTAAAATTTAATCAAAGAGGATCAACCTGAATTATTTACGCATCAATTCTCATTAAAAAAAAAATATTCAATTAGAATATGAAATATATGAAAAATTAAAAAAAAAAAAAACAAGATTTGTCCATCATCCTTCTTATTTCATTGTTATGGAAATATGGCTCTGATATTTAGAGTGGATTTAGGGATAAACATGTCAAAAATATCCTTTCATTTTTTGATCCCTTAATAATGGATAAAAAATCGCCTCTTGTGAATATTTATTTTGTAATTATTTTTTCAATGATTTTTTTTTATGATAAACAATATTTGAGTGAAAACAATAGAAGTGTTATTATTGTCAGATGTCAAAATAATGCTATTTTTTGAAAAAACAAAAAAAAAATTCTTGTTTTATAATATTAAAAATCTATCAGAATTTTAATTTCTAGCCTACCGAAAGGAAATGTGATTTTACTTTCTCTTACCTCTATATATATGTTAATATATAGAGAGAGAAAGTATTGGATTCATATCAAAAATTCGATGTCGAGATTTTGATGGATATACACGTTTTGAGGTCCCCTGAATCCAAGAGAGTGATTTTCGCGACCTGGTCTGAATGTGTGTCTGTCTGTCTCTGTCTTGTGTGTGTGTGTGTGTGTGGTGTGAACAAAATATCTCAAGAACGAAAAGAGCTAGGAGGTTGAAATTTTATATTTAAGTTAGGCACCCCCATGGGGGAGCCAAAGAGTACTAGTACTTTACTGATGCACTTTTTCAGTTTTTTTTTTTTCGATTTTCTTTAAATTCGCTCCAACAATATTTTTTTTTTTTTAATTCAAAAATCAATTATTTTTTAGATTCTCTTTCAAATGTATATTCTCATTTTGGCATTGCAATCTTCTGAAGACCACTTTACTCTTGTACTCCATAGGAAAGATAGGAGAAATGGTTGCCATGGTAACAAAATATAAATATTTTCCCACGTTTATAAATTTTACATTTCGAATTCAATTGTACCCTACTGTCGGAAACTAAATAAATGTCGACACAAAAAATCTGGTGTGGCAAGCACAGAACACAACTTTCGATTACCAAGATAAGAGAAAGTTGTGTGCTGTGCGCCAGTCACACCAGATTTTTTAGAATTTGAGGATGAAAATAGCGGGGCTGTTAATAAAAAATGAGCTCCTTGAAGGGAGGAGTATCAAAAGTTTGGAGATTCCTGAAGTCCAGAGAGTTCGATCTCTCACCCTTCCATCCCCCCTCTTTCTTAATATGTACTTTACAGGGCTAGCAAAAACGCGATAAAATTTCAAAATACAGTTTTCGTTTCATAAAGTAAAACATCGGTAAGCCGGTTTATAAAATAAAATATAATTGAAATGGAAATAATTTTCCCGACACTAGAAAATATCAATTTCGCGATCTTAATGGGAGGCCCAGAAGACCTCAACTTTCGCAATGAATAATACGATTAATTTTGTAGTTATTGGACTAGATTTTTTTTTTTAATGAAAGATAATTAAAATATTAACAATGTGTTGATCTGGTTTTTCTTATTTTATAAAAAAAAAAAAAAAATTACTATATAAATACTTTCTGTTGAATAACAGTAGAAAGATAAAAATATTTTCATTTGAAAAAATAAAATTGACTTTCTTTTTTTTTCGGGATAACCCGAGTTTTATGATTTTTAACAAAAATTCGATTAACTGGTTTGCAAGCTCTAATATTTAGAAATTGAATTACCGATTCTTATATATTTTAGTAGTAAAACGACTTTAGAAATACACAAACGAAATAGACCATGTTCCTAAAATTTACGGTCTGATCAAAACGTCAGTTCTGGCTTGAATCAGTAAAAAAAAAAATACATAAATAGCTGCCTCGTTGTTTTTTACACTCTCATAATATGAGGGTGAATATTATTCCTAATTTCATCCATTATAAATAATTTTCAAGTTTTTCGCCTACCCCCAAGAAAAAAAATATTTGGAAAAAAAAATTTTCCATAATAAGGTTGATATAATAAATTCGAAATTTAATATTACTTATCTTTAAGTACAATAGTATTGATTAATATGCCACGGATTGCATTAATATTTTAATTTTAATAAGTTTTTTAATTAATATTTTTGGTATTTGTGAAAAATATATCTTGGATCCTGTCAATCAAATTTTTTTTTGCATAAAATAGTTGAATATTCTCATGAAAAGGAGGTGAGCGAAATCAATAGATCTTATCTGTTCATTTAGCGTGAATTAAAAGAAAAAAATACGTGTCATTTTTTATCTCAATTTTTATCAAAATTTTTATTTCACCGAAAGTGACTTCCTTTTCCAGAATAAAATATTAAAATTATTGTACGCATGACTTAATTATTATAATAATGAGTTTGATTGATTGATTGTTTAGATGTAATTTTGGACTGATGCCTCATTTATCTTTTAACCCATTACCATAATTAAAATGAAACAAAAACAAGTTTTATCTAATAATATGAGTAGATATTTTTGGTAGAAGAGTACTCACCGGAAGAGTTCTCAACGGGGTTCTCCATTCGTACCCATTTTCCGTGGCAATGTGGAGCGCCTAGAGCTGAGAAACGAGAGCGACGTCCCACCTGACCTTCGCCCGGACACCTGTGGACAATATCATTAGAATTAACTAAAGATAAAAAAAATCTGGTGTGAGTGTCGCACAGGACACAACTTTCGATTACTGAAGATCGCTGTGCGACCAGCACACCAGATTTTTTATAAGTTTTTTTCGGCATCTATGGCCATTTAGACCCCGTCCTTTTTATTTTAATTTATTGGTAGCCAATTCAATTTAAATAATTTTTTGTCGCATGAGTCGGGAAAGGAACCCGCCACCCCTGGTATAGTGAGCGCCACAATTAAGTTCCTATCTTAAGTATATGGTATAGTATATGGATTATGGTGAAATATATTTAAATTTGAAAAGGTAAAATAAAATCATCTGAACCAGATTTTACTTTTCGGTCATAATTGTGGCGCTCACTGTACAAATGGACAGCATGATAACCACTGCACCAAGGCCCGAGGGCTTAAGTAACACAGTGTTACTAACACCTAACACTTAATAAGCATTAAAGATTATTTATAAGTAATAAATGTTTTAAAACAGATAACCTAGTGCATTTTTTTATTTAATACAACCCACACAGCACAAAATATTGCAGAAATGTTGCAGAAATATTGCAAATCTTGTAAAATATTGGCAATATTGCTGCAATATTGCAGGGCAATATTCCAAGCTAGGAATATTGCAGCAACATTGTTGCAATATTCCTATGGCCGCCTTTTTGCAACATTGCAGAAATATTGCATCAATGTTGCTGCAATATTGTCAAGATTGAGCAAGATTGGCAATATTGCTGGAACATTCCAGCAATATTTTGTGCTGTGTGGGAAATACAGTATTTAAAACGAAGCCAACTTTCACCTTTTAGTTAGGCTTTATCCGAACTTTGAGTCTTGGCTAGTTAATTACTATCTGGGCTCTTATTTAATCATATGATTAGATTAGATGTGAAAAGACTCGAAAGTCATAGTCAACTAGCTTATCCGTGGATAACTAGTTAATTGGAAGTGAACCAACCGGCCCTAAATTGAATAAAAAAATTTTGTAGTATGTCACGGGAATCCCAGTTACGATTGCGAGGTCCGTCCCGTGTTGCGGAAAAAGAAAAAATAGTGAGGCTATGACCGTCAACGATAAATAAAAATTATAAGTTTGAAATTTTCTTATTTAAACTTTATACATGTAAGTTATATTGTTTTATATTCTTTGAAAGAAATTGGATAAGAGAAATTTCCCATAGGAATTTTTTATGCCCAAATAAGTTATAAATATTACTTGCACATACAATGTACATGTAAGTTATATAAAAACTTACAAATAAGCGAATTTGTTCTCTTCGTATTTTAAACTCCCTATGAGAAAAACTTTTAGAAAAGTTATTTATAATCCAGTAAGTAAAAGTCTTCTTGTCTCCGCTTTTTAAAAGCGCTGATCAACTTTATAAAAAAAGTATTTGATAAAAATCCATTAGTAAAAGGGAACATAAAATTTATAAACTTAAAAAGGATTATAAAATTTTAAAGAGATTTAGAGAATATAAAATGTATTATTAGCGTACCGATATCCAAGATTAGGCCGAGCCGCCTCGGTTTCGCAGACGATGCAGACATGCTCCCCTGGAAATAAATAACACCATTTCAAAATCAATGTTTAACTTTTAAAGTTTAGTTGAAATAACGATGAATAATTTAAGAGATATTAGAGAAGAAAGTTTTTAATTTCTAGCAATCAAGAGTTCTATTTCATATTTAATACAAATAAAAGAGAGAGTGGGGATAAGTTCTAAATCTAAATGGAATCACAATTTTATATAATCTCTTTAGGAAAATCTATTATTCACCAAGTTTACAATTGAGAGTCTATGAATAAATAATGGGTCCCTTTTAAAAGGGGAGAAAATGTGATTTCGAATTTCGACCTGGATGGACTGTGAATGACTCAAGATCTAATAATGGACGTATAATAAATTCAAATCGTCTCTAAAAGGCCTTTAAGGACTATAAAAATGTAAAATAAGTTACTTTCAGAAAGATGACTAGTTAGTTATCAAGCAGGCATAAAGTGTATATCTGTATAGAGAGCGTTTTCTCGAATTGGGTATATTTATAAATGGATAAAATTCAAATAAAAATGTAAATTATTTAGCCGAATAAACTGGCTTAGGGGTCGTCCACATATTACGTATCGCGTTAGGGGGGGGAGGGTTCTGGTCAAAACGTTACTATAATTGTGACATGAGAGTCCTGGGGCTTTCTCTAAGTGTGACATAACAATTCAAAAATAAGATTTTTTGAAAAAATAAAAAAGGTAAAATGATATGAAGTTCTATGTTGGGATATAATATGTGTAGGGGGATTTGTATGTGACTAACTGTGACATGATGGGGGAGACTAGAAAATCGTCAAAAAAGGCGTTGCGTAATATGTGAACGACCCCTTATTAACAATTACTCGTCATTAGGGAGCGTACAAGCATAACGTAACGCAATTTTTGAAGATATTTGACCCTCCCCCCCCATGTAACGCGCCGTAACATTTTTCTGGATCCCCCTGGGGGGGGGGGCACTAGACGTTACGTAACGCTCAAGTGGCCATTTTTATCTAAAAGTACCGGAAAGTCGCTAAAATATCAGTTACGTAACGCGTTGTTCAACCCCCCACCTCCCCCCTTGTAACTCATGGTAACGTTTTACGAGCCCCCCTCCCCCCCCAAATAGCGTTACGTAATACTTGTACGCTCCCTTAGCGGGCTTATTACGCGCTACAAATAGTCCCGAATGATTTACAGTATTATACCGGGTATGTTCTTGAGAAAGAAAGACATTACTGTTTGTAAATCCATAACCCAACCAACTTAAGGCATTTTTAGAGTGAATCCGCTGATACAATAGAGGTGTAAATAATCTCGAAAATATTAAGTAATAATAAATTTCTTGAAATGGATAACTGAAGATATTTAATTAGAAGATTGGACGGGAGACTTCCCGAGAAATGCAGCAGAACTTTATATATATTTTTTAACACTCACACTTTTTTCCCATTCACATTCACACTCACATGCACACAGTCTTTTCGGCAACTTAAGCCATTTATCTTAATCAGCTAGCCTATGGCTTATCCTGAAGAAGTCAACGAGAACCCACTTACTGGGTGGGGCATCACTGATAGATTTGGATAATTAAATAGGATTTGGTGGCTGTGAATAGATTTGATTTTGATATTTGACTTGTTCTTATTAAAATCAGATTTGGATAATTTTTTGCTTTGAGGTGGATTTGAACCAGATTTGTCATCAAATTAAGATTATGTCTAATTGCTTTATCTTATTTACAATTGAATAAATATCGATCACAAGGACTGAGGAGAGTCTCGACTCAAGATCGAAATAATGAATGGTAAAATCGTTGGGTCTTTTCATTTTGAATAGCTATTATTGTATCAACCAAATTTACATTTTATTTTGAGTTAATGGTTCGTATTTCTCCGGAGCAAAAAAATTTGCGTAAATTATATCTTCGAAAATTCTCAATTCAAAAATCAATTAAGAATGAGTTAATCAATCAATATTAGTTTTTTTTTCTACAAAATTTAAATGAAATATTTAAAAATAATATCACATTTACGGTATTTACGATATTTCTTTTTTATACTACACACAGTAGGCGATGCCGTCATCAAACATAAATGTAAATTAAGAGCCTTAGCCTGGGGAAGCCTTTGATCAGTATCAATTTAATAAACGAGCGCAACTCAATATTTGCCAGTTGTTCATTAATTTAATAATTAATATTAAAAAAAAATATAATAAGCGTGTCGCAAAGGTCGTTGTTATATTCGAATTCGTTATTGAAAATTTAAAGGGAATCAACCATCGAAAAAGTTCATACAACCACGCTGAAAACTTTGTCCTGAGTAAGAAGAAGGGAGAGACAAAAGATTCTTTTTTTTAAGAAAAGCCCTTAAAGAAGGTGAATATATTCAAGAACGGGGAAGTCAAAAGAGAATGAATCAATGAACTTTGGAGAATTCGTTTTCTTGTATCTACATTAAATTTTTCAATTTAACTGGAAGAAGCTGATCAAGAAAAAAGCGGTATCTGAGGTCAATCAGATTCCATCCTTATCTCCAAATTAATTGGTAGATAACATAAGCCGCATATAAAATTATATATCAACTACCCGCTTCGCCCGCCTACGGACGACGTATAATTATAACGTTATAATTAATTAGCTTTAATTTTTCATAAGTAGAGAGAGAATACAATGTTTTCCAATGGAAGAATTCTAGATTTGTGATCCCCTGATAAGGGGGGGTTCCCTACCCCTAATTTGACATAATTATAGCCTAAAACCATCCCCGGAAAATACTCTACTTATTAAAAAAATCTCCATGAGAATCGGTTTGGTAGTTTCGGAGTCTATGCGTTACAAACAGACAGACAGACAGACGAATTTGTCTTTTTTTTTTTTTTTTTTTTTTTTTTTTTTAAACATTCACACTTTTTCTCATTCACACTCACATTCCACACTCATTCACACAGTCTTCTCGGCAACTTAGGCCATTTAAGACTTTAAACGATATCCGTTAATGAGTATTATACATATTGGGGGGTCCAGGCTTTTTATTTAAGTCATTTGGTATCCAAATGCCTTAAATAAAATTATCGAACTGCCTGGGGTCCGAACCCGCGACGTTCGGTATATGAAGGTAGACACGCTACCAACTACTCCAAGCCCCGTGGGCAGAATTTGTCTTTGATAAAATAGCAAAAGTATTAAAATAAAATATAGCCCTCGGGGCATGGCGTAGAGGTTAGCGTGCTAACCTCGTATACCAAACGTCGGGGTTCGGACCCCAGGCAGTCTGATGATTTTATTTAAGCCAATTGGATACCAAATGGCTTAAATAAGAATGCCTGGACCCCATATATGTATATTTATTAATAACGGATATCGTAAAAAGTCTTATATGGCCTGAGTTGCCGAAAAGACTGTATGAATGTGTGTGTGAGTGTGAGTGTGAATGAAAAAAGTGTGAATGTTTAAAAAAAAATAAAAAATAAAAAATAAAATATAGATATAGGTAATTAAAATTAAAAATTGAATAATTAAATCTCACAATTATTATTTTATAATTCGTCATATATATTAAATTTCAGCTTTCCTATTGTTGTCAATTATATGAATAGAGATATAAAAATATTTTAGAATTCATAAATTAAATATAAATAAAATAAATAAATAATCTTTTTTAATGAAACAGAAGGGGCGAAGCTACCTTTAACGCAACTCATCCGACGGCTCTGCATATTGGTTGCCTAAGCTCAAGGC
Organism: Euborellia annulipes; assembly: GCA_023213315.1. NCBI lineage: Eukaryota > Metazoa > Arthropoda > Insecta > Dermaptera > Anisolabididae > Euborellia > Euborellia annulipes. The sequence goes on from JAKCPI010007603.1 coordinate 11,753, forward strand.
ATCGAGATCAGGCACTTTTGGCGCTGACTGTACAGTGGTTCCTTTCGCTTCAAAAGTGGCCACGCGAAAAAAAAACGAAAGTCAACCTAATTGAAAAACGCGTCGCGACGCGCCTAGACGGGGGCCTCGCCCCCCCCCCCCCCACGGACACCCCTCCAGCTGGCTTGGGCCCGCCTGCAGGGGACCCTCGCCTTTTCTTCTTTTTTTTTTATTAAACACTCACACATTTTTCTCATTCACACAGTCTTTTCAGGAACTTAGGCCATTTAAGACTTTTAGGATATTCTTTATAGAGATTAATATACATATTAGGGGTCCAGGCATTCTTATTTAAGCCATTTGGTATCCACATAAAATCATTGGACTGCCTGGGGTCCGAACCAGCGACTTTTAGTATACGAGGTTAGGCCTTTTCTTCTTAATTATGAAAAGAAAATTATTATTATTCCATTCCAATTCAGTGCCTGCTTGAGGATTTGTTTACATTCATGGAATTCACAAATGAAAAGAATACATAAATATTTTTCCATACATTTCCTATGAGAGAAATCGTAACTTTAAGAATTAATAACTCAAAAAGTTATAAGAATTTCGGGATGAAAATAATTTTCCTGTAATCCCGAGAAAGTCCTCTTTATGCATATAAAATTTCGTTTCGAAATTCCAACGGGAAGTTGCCTAAATAGAGAGTGACAGACAGACGAACATAGCGAATTATATATATAGTCTAGCCGCGCCGCCCGCCTTCGGCGGGCTTCGCGTCTAGCCAGGGGGCTTCGCCTGCGGCGGACCCTCGCCTTTTCTCAATTATGAAAAGAAAATTATTATTATACGTATTCCAGTGCCTGCTTGAGGATTTGTTTACATTCAAAGAATACACAACTGCAAAGAATACTTAAATATTTCTCTACACATTTCCTATGGGAGAAATCGTAACTTTAGGAATTAATAACTCAAAAAGTTATAGGAATTTCGGAGTATTTTTCCAGGACTCTCCATAACGTCCTCTATAAGACTGCAAAATTCGTTTCAAAATTCCAACGGGAAGTTGGTCAAACAGAGCGTGACAGACAGACAGACGGACACTCCGCTATTATTATATATAGATTATATTTAGACCAATTATGAGCAATTTTTGAGTGAAAAATTGAAACATAATGAGTTATTATTTTTAATCAGTAGACTAAAAATCGACCGTGTGCTCCCAGCCTTAGCTAACGAATGTACAGTGAGGGACAATAAAGTCCCACCCATGCATTTTCTACTTGTGATTATTTCATTGTTTAAAAAAAAAAATATTATATATTTTTTAATGGAAACTTTCATTAACTATTTATTGTCAAATTCTCTTAATTATTTTCTTTGAAAAATAATAATTAATTTAAATATCTAAAACTAGCTGCTTTAATGTATTATCTATCTTTTTTTTCTATTCATTGTCTAAATACCTCTTTAATGTATATATTATCTCAGAGAAATACAATATGGCTTTGAAATGTATACATTTATAACCTCCCCTGTCTTGAGAATCTTGTGATAAACACACAACTGGTGAAATGTGGCGATAATTGGCTGCGTTATTACATTAAGAGCTTAGAGACCTCCTCTCTCTTGGCGTAATTAAATTCGTGCCAGCGTCGATTCCGCGCACCGCATATTACAATAAATCAAATGCTTAGATTCACAACAATTTAAATTAATGCTATAAGATTATATATTTCAGAAAAAAAAATCGTTATCAAGGGAAGAAATTTATTATTTAGGAAAAGTAATTTTAGTTACGGACACCTCTGATAATACCTTTAGCATTTCTCCAAAGAGAATTTTTTATTATATTCTCAATTAGGAAATTACCATAAGAATAAATCATAATTTGACTCGACGTAGATATTAAATTGGATCATTTTAATTGGCTGCCAGAGGTGAGTAAAAAGTACCAAGTCTCATGACGTTTCGGTCTATTATCACTATAAGTCATTTAAACTCAAATTTATTTTAAGAATTATTATTATTAGTAATTTTTTGTGTTTGATTAAAGTTCAAATTCATTTCATTAGTAGCCTACATGAAGATGGGTGACGTTTAGTCCCTGAAACGTCGACAAGGGAAATTAAAATAATTCTGCCCGAAATGAATATTGTTTTATTTCATCTTGAATCGTATTACGGCCTTCCTCAACATGGTCTTTGAAGAAGAGAAAAGAATAAATTTGGTTTACTTTTTCTTTTTTTTTTAGATAATTCTTCGCTCAAGTCTTTCATTTAAAATCTCATTATGGTTAAAATAACAAAAATAGTCATTCGCGTAGCTAGTATTTTTTTTATTGCTCTTAAAAGTTTAAATATTTTCCTATTTCTAGTAATTACACATTTTTCAAAAAGGAAATAACGAGATTAAATTCTTAGATGGAGACAGGAGTAGCCCAATAAAAGACTCGATACGATGCCTTTTTTTATTGTTTCAGAGACGTTTTGAGAAGATGGGATAATAAATTTGACCCTCAACTGTCTCGGATGTAATCGGAAAAGAATCAGATTCTTTTATTTGACCCCATATCACAAATGTAAATAAAACAAACGTAAAAATCTGATGTGCACTACCGCACATCAATCAACTTTCTCTTGTGTCTTGAAAATAATTATTTTAATAAATATTATAATTTATTTGTTTTATTTTTCATTAAGTTCTATTTCGACATGTGAGGCCATTCACTATTTATTTCAAATGACTGACAGCCAATTTTATTGAAATAAATTTTTCTCGCTTGGGATGGGAAGCAAACCCGGGTCCCCAGGCACAAGAAGCTAATAGCTTCTCACTGTGCCACGGGTCCAGGCTTTTAATAATAGATAATCAAAATTTTTGTGGCGAAAAAAGTTGTTAGAAGTAAAAACTTAATTCAAATGGGATTTTTGTTGGAGAATTAAATATTCACCGGGTATGAAGGTGATTAGGCCTATACTTGACATGTTTTGTAAATATTGTCTAAAAATTATTTTAATCTTGAAGAAGGGGCAAAATGTCGATTTACTCAAATGAGAGAAACAAAACAATTGCACGGCAGGCTGTTAAATATTAATTTCATTTCGAACTGATAACATCCAAACTTCAAATATTAATTAAATATTAAGCTTTTATATAACACGTGAACAGGTATGTACTTGTAGGGCTACATGTAGGAGTTGCAGAATATTTCATGATAAAAATATCTTTTAACGAACTCAGTGCTTTAGATGGAAATGGAGAAGAAACCTGGAACGAGGCACATAATAAATAATATCCGGGATAGAGGGATTGATATGGACAAAATGACCTAACAACACATAATATTAATTTAGAGTAGTGATAATATATCACACCAACGACGAGGCAAATAAAGAGAATGGATAAAGAAAGAAAGTCTAAAAAGTTTACTAACATAGTAAAAAATCATTGGATGTATTCTAGATATTAGACGAAATATTTATTCTCAAAGGAATTGGTAAAATAAAATTTGCAGAAAAATTGCAAATGAAGATCGAAAGCAAAAAAAAAAAAGAATATACGATATAGACTTATCAAGGTTCGTCATTTATATTGAGAAATTCACAGATTTTAATATTAATTAGAAATATATAACCACTAAGGAGTTAAATAAATGAATAATTGGTAATTATGAATTGAAATACCTAGATAAAAATGATGAGAAATGTCGGAGAGAGAGAGGCTGGTGGCCTGCTGCCATGATGGACGCTATTCAACTGAGGACCCTTCGGGAATTTTGCAAAGAGTAACGTAGATTTACACTAGTCAAGGATCACCCCACTACTAACCTGGCAAGGCATCTCACCTTCCCTCCGGAGTAGGAAAATTATGGCGCCGAGATTTCAAGGCCACTGATTGGCTAATTAAGGCTCGGTGGGGAAATGACCCAGAGAGGTGGAGGGAGGGGAAAGGAGGAGAGATAATGAATTATAAATTTCGAAATAAAATTAAAGCAAAGGAGGGGTAGAGGAGAAGGCCTAGTATATTATAAGTAGAGACCGGACTGGAAAAAAAGTGCTTGAAAAAGCATAAAAATCTTGAATAATAAGTTGTTAAATAAGCATAAAAGTTAAAAAAAAAGCATCTAATAAGCAATTTTTACTCATACCAATGGCGTATACAAATTTTTCTTTAAAGAAAAATTGCAAAAAATTTTGTTTTTGCGGAACCAAATTTTTTTCACCCTGATGAAAAAATTTTTTTTCCAGGGCTATATTTTTTTCACACTGCGGGATTTTTGGAATTTTTTTTTTTTGGGGGGGGGCAGCCCCCCCCTCCCTTATATAAGTCCCTGGTGTATGTGTGTGTGAATGGGAAAAAAATTTTTTTAAATAAAAAAAAAAAAAAAAATTATAAATATTCGTAAAATAAGTTCAAATAAGCACGAAAGGGAAAAAAAAGCATGAAAACTCAAAAAAAGCATAAAAAATGCAATCTCAATGCACTTAGTTTTTCCTAATTCGTATAGAAATTAAATATCTAATGGTTGCTTATTAAATTGAGCAATAAGCATTTTGCTTAAAATCCGGTCTCTAATTATAAGTAGTTAGATTTAGGGATAAGGAATACATTGATGTTTTATGGCTGTGGAGATTTACTCAGGATTCGCAGGGACTTCGCAGCCAGGAGATTAAATAAAAAAATCTGGTGTGACTGGCGCACAGCACACAACTTTCTTTTACCTTCGGTAATCGAAAGTTGTGTTCTGTGCTTGTCACACCAGATTTTTTGTGTCGACATATATTTAGTTCCCGACAGTACGGAACATATGAATTCAGATGTAAAATTTATAAGTATGGGAAAATATTTATATTTTGTTACCATGGCAACCATTTCTCCTATCTTCCCTATGAAATACAAGAGTAAAGTGGTCTTCAGAAGATTTCAATCGCAAAATGAGAATATACATTTGAAAGAGCATCTAAAAAATAATTGATTTTTGAATTTAAAAAAAAATCGTTGGAGCAAATTTTGAGAAAATCGAAAAAAACTGAAAAAGTACATCAGTAAAGTACTAGTACTCTTTGGCCGATTTTGATTAAAAGCTTATTTTTCCGGTCCCGGGGGTGTTTAACTAAAATATAAAATTTCAACCTCGTAGCTCAATTCCTTCATGCTTAAAATTGAACACACACACACACACACCCACCCACCCACCCACCCACACACAGACAGACAATGTCGCGAAAACCACTTTTTTGGATTCAGGGGACCTCAAAACGTGAAGATCCATCAAAATCTCGACATCGAATTTTTGACATGAATCCAATACTTTCTCTCTATATATATATTACATATATACATAGGTAAGAGAAAGTAAAAATCTTTTATTTAATTTTTAATAAAATAAAAGATTTTTTTAATTAATTAAAAATTATTAAAAATTAAATAAAAGATTTTTTATGTAATCTCCTGGCTCCAAAGTCTCTGCGAATCCTGAATAAGGAATACATCTTAATTCTCTTCTACTGCCTCTATTAGCCTATATACAATTTAATTCAACTCGTTAGAATGGGTTGTCTAAAAAAAAAAAAAAAAAAATAATTACTTTTATTATTGAGAGAAATTGAATTGAAGGTTTGCCTAAAAATTTGAAATAAAGATTTTACATTTCAAATTTTTGTTAATGCCCCATAAAATTATACATATATGCAATACTTTCTCTCTCTATATATTTCATATAGAGGGTAAGAGAAAGTAAAAGAAATGGAAGAAGGTATAAAATACCTACATTATATTAATCCTTAATAATTTTTATATTTTATAATAAAAAATGAAATTAATAATTTTTTTTAAGATCAGAGAAATCGACCACAAAGGTGTACTATAGAGCATTCTATGAAAAAAATAGCAACTATTAACTGTAGCGACCCGGGGGACCTGGCAACAGAGAAGAGCACCAGTCCCTTTAATCGTAGCTGTTAAGCGATGCGAAGCTCGGAATTGGAGACCCCGAGCAATCACGTGTGGAACGTTCCCCTGTAGCCATCGGTACTATGTATTTTACATTTATTAAATAAAATTCCACCCTCTAAATGGCCTAAAATGGTTTAAAAAACTCTAGCGAAAAATAACTGTTTTATTTTAAACAATGATTTAAAAAAAAAAATTTTATATTTAGATTAGCCTCACGTACTATTCTATCCCCACTCTCATCATTGAGTAATAATGATTAAAAAGAAAAGAAAGAAAGACAGATCTGTCTGTAGGTTGAAGTGGAATCCATGCTCGTTTAAAAAGGGCTTTAAGTAAAGGATGAGACTCACCGTCCCGGAGAGCCGAATATTGCGCTTCTTTGCGGCAAGCAATCGACGATTTGATCACTTGGAATTGAACAGCATGCCTGTAACAACAACAACAACCAACATTCATTAGAATTTAATTACTAATTTGACTTTTGGTTAATGGAAATGGAAATTCAAATAACATCGTTCCTTTAATCGCTATTTCTAGAATATGGTCAATCTATCCATTTGAATATCAAGTGAGATAAGCAAATGTAATAATTTTTTTAATATCCTAGTATAATTGTTTAAATTGATAAATTAAAGAGGCATTTTGGAGGGAAACTTATGTGACACAATTTGGTGTTAAATATTTCAAATAATATGCTCTATGAAAAAAAGACTTGAAAAAGAATATAGAATTGTTGTAATTGAATATTTGTTATAGCTGTAGTATTATGTTCAAGATGATAATGACAAAATCACAGCTCCGATGATGGTTCAAACCCGAACCGAAACGTCAGCAAGTGATTAAGAATTTTTATTAAAATTAAATGAAATAAAATTAGCTGCATTCTTCTTTGGAAATTATTCCTTATCATCTTGAACAGAATATAGAATTGTCCTGAAGAAGTGGGGAAGAAACAGTCGAAACGTAGACTATTCTTTTTATCTAACAAAGCTGTGAGTGTTATTTATTGGCGGGCCAAACAACCCATGACCCCCGGGAATCGAACCCAGAATCTACAGTATTTCCGGGGCATAGGCGTGGCCCGCAAAGGCTGGAGATCCTGGGTTCGGTTCACGAGGGCCATGGGATGTTTGGCCTCGCCAATAAATTACACTCACAGATTTGTTAGATATATATCTCTACTAGCTGCGGTAGGGTTGCCTTCGGCAACCCTACCCCGCCAGCCCTGGCGGGCGGCGTCTCGGGATATGACTAAGAGTTGTCCAGATAAATGTATTTTAATTAATTATGAGGAAGAGTTTTTATTTTTTATTTTAAATATTTGATTAATATATTTTTCAATTATTTACACCCTAAGAAAGCGTCATTTTAAATTTTATTAAAATCGAATGAAAAATAAATTTTAGGGGGGTCAGGGGGGGGTGATTGGACTTTCTGAGGTCTAAAATACCATTTTTCAATTATTTACACCCTAAGAAAGCCACATTTTAAATTTTATTAAAATCGAATGAAAAATAAATTTTAGGGGGGCAGGGGGGTGATTGGACTTTCTGAGGTCTAAAATACCATTTTTCAATTATTTACACCCTAAGAAAGCCACATTTTAAATTTTATTAAAATCGAATGAAAAATAAATTTTAGGGGGGGGCAGGGGGGTGATTGGACTTTCTGAGGTCTAAAATACCATTTTTCAATTATTTACACCCTAAGAAAGCCACATTTTAAATTTTATTAAAATCGAATGAAAAATAAATTTTAGGGGGGGCAGGGGGGTGATTGGACTTTCTGAGGTCTAAAATACCATTTTTCAATTATTTACACCCTAAGAAAGCCACATTTTAAATTTTATTAAAATCGAATGAAAAATAAATTTTAGGGGGGGCAGGGGGGTGATTGGACTTTCTGAGGTCTAAAATACCATTTTTCAATTATTTACACCCTAAGAAAGCCACATTTTAAATTTTATTAAAATCGAATGAAAAATAAATTTTAGGGGGGGCAGGGGGGTGATTGGACTTTCTGAGGTCTAAAATACCATTTTTCAATTATTTACACCCTAAGAAAGCCACATTTTAAATTTTATTAAAATCGAATGAAAAATAAAAAAAATAATAATTATAGGGGGGAGGGGGGGGGCGCAGAGCGGAAAAATCTTTTCAAATGTCGAATTGTTAGGGGGAGGAAGAGTTTTTATTTTTCATTTTAAAGATTTGATAAATATATTTTCCGTAAAGCGAGTTAGATCCTGTTTTCCAATGCTTTGCTATGGGGTAATTGATAACCCCCAAAAAGGGGGGGTTCCCTCCCCTAATTCGATATAATGATAGCCTAAAACCACCCCCGGAAAATTCCCTACCCATTAAAAAAAACTCCATGAAAATCGGTCCAGTAGTTCGGAGTCTATGCGTTACAAACAGACAGACAGACAGACAGACAGACAGACAGACAGACAGACAGAGATTGTCTTTTATATAATAGTATAGATGACTTGGTTAAGTCCGAAAAGAATCGAGATGTTTTGAATACTAATATCTAATTCAAATATATAAATCTCGAAAATATTTAACTATTCTTTTTATTTTATTGAAGTAAAGAATTTATAAAGAATTGAAGTTTTTCAACAAGTTTCTTAGTTTTTAGACTCAGGGAACTTCAGACATGTATTTCCATCAAAATCTCGACATCGAATTTTTGACATAATCACAATATTTTCTCTTTATGGATAAGAGAATTTGATTTTCGGTTTAACTGGTTGTAAAAATTACATTCTCTCTATATACCTATATACATACTGTATATAGGTAAGAGAAAGTAAAGAAGAGGAAAAAGTACTAAACTACGCAAGGAATTAATCGAAACGAGATTGACTTTAAAAGTTTATAACTTTTTTTTAATCCATTCTATCGTTCAATTGAATGTCTGACGTCATGTTGATTGGAGAATTGGGAAATGTCAGGAGCAGACTAACTGATATAATAATTCACGCTTCTCATATATATTTCATTTTCTTTTTTTTTTTTCATTATTAAAGTTTTGATTGTCGCCTTATAAGAACAGTTTTATATATAGCTTTTATATATAAAAGATAAAAAACGGGTGTTTCCTTTTCCCTGAGCATTAGAAGGGTTAATAAAAATCAACAATTCTGGTTTTATTATTTGACCATTTTCACCAACCAGATATTAACTTTTAAGAAATATAACAAAAATAAATAAATGTTCTCGATTCTAAATTATTAATATAATTTACTACTCAGTGTATATACTGAATATTGGCACTATCATAAAACTTCTTAACGCCTAGCTAGGCATCCCAAACAACACACGCACACTAATGTCTTCCTCCTATAGACACGGCATTTGGGTGGATGTGTCGTTTGGGATGCCTAGCTAAGTTTATATTAGTGCTAATATACAGTATATACACTGAGAAATTCTGAAGTTTTTATTTATTTTTACTTTCTCTTACTTAATAATATATAGTGAGAAAGTATTGAGATCATGTCAAAAATTCGATGTCGAGATTTTGATGGAAATACATGTTTCGAGGTCCCCTGAGTCCAAAAAAGTGGGTCCCGTAAATTGGTTTGTCTGTCTGTGTGGGACGATTTTAAGCATGAAGGAAAGGAGCTACGAGGTTGAAATTTTATATTTAAGTTAGGTACCCTCCCGAAAATTTAAAATATGCTTTTGAATAAAATCAGCTAAAAAGTACTAGTACTTTACTGAAGTATTTTTTTTTTTTTGAATTTCTCAAATTTCGCTGGAACGATTTTGATTAAAATTCCTAAATCAATTATTTTTTATTTCAGATCAATACGTAGGAGAGAATGTCAGCCAAACAGGAGAGCCTATAGCAAATGAAAATCTCAATCTAAGAAGACCATAATGCCATCATCAGTTCTTAAGAGAATATTTGCAATCTAAAGGTATTCTCATAAGAACTGGTGATGGCATTACCTGGTATACTGTATAATTAAAGCCGACACGTCTTTTTAGATTGATATTTTAATTTGATAGAGACTCTCCTGATTGGCTGACATCCCTCTTCCTATGTATTAATCTAATCATTGAACAGCCACGTCTCATTGTTTAAAGTACGTACACTTTATTTCCGATAGAAACATTCGTAGCTCAGCGCGCGTTATAAGAAGTCAAGTTTGGAACTAAGGTGCTATGGAAAACTAAATATTTCTCGACACAAAAAAATCTGCTGTGCGTTACACACCAGATTTTTTTAAATATTAGATTTGTAAATCAAGCCCGTAGCCAGAATTTTTCAATATATTAGATCTAGCCAATTATAAGGAGGCTCATCCAAATATAGACGTTCTTTTATAGTCTGGACAGAAAACTGAATTCAGAAAGCCAAAAGGCTGATTAGAATGATCAACCCTTCGGAAGAAAGTGGAAATCCTTGTCGACGTTTCAGGGATTTAAGCTTATTAAAAAAATTTTTATTTGCCCTCAAGACTTTTTACGAAGAGAATATTAGGGGTCCAGACACATTTGCCCAGTATTTATACCATTTGGAATCCACAAAGATTTTCAATTAAAAAAATCTGGTGTGACTGACGCACAGCACACAACTTTCTCTTACCTTCGGTAATCGAAAGTTGTGTACTGTGCTTGTCACACCAGATTTTTTTGGGTCGACATGTATTTAGTTTCCGACAGTAGGGTACAATTGAATTCAAGATGTAAAATTTATAAGTATGGCAAAATGTTTATATTTTGATACCATGGCAACCATTTCTCCTATCTTTTCTATGGAGTACAAGAGTAAAGTGGTCTTCAGAAGATTTCAATCACAAAATGAGAATATACATTTTAAAGAGCAACTAAAAAATAGTTGATATAAGAATTTTAAAAAAAATCGTTGGAGCAAATTTTGAGAAAATCGAAAAAAAACTGAAAAGTGAATCAGTAAAGTACTAGTACTTTTTGGTCGATTTTGTTCAAAAGCTTCGTGTCACGTCCCATGGGGGTGCCTAACTTAAATATAAAATTTCAACCTCCTAGCTCTTTTCGTTCTTGAGATATTTTGTTCACAGACACACACACCACAGACACACACACAGACAGACAGACCACGTCGCAAAAAACACTTTTTTGGATTCAGGGGACCTCAAAACGTGAAGATCCATCAAAATCTCGACATCGAATTTTTGACATGAATCCAATACTTTCTCTCTATATATATATTACATATATACATAGGTAAGAGAAAGTAAAAAAATAAAATAAATAAACATTTTAGTTTTTAATATTTCATTTACAAAATAAGCGCCATTTCGTGAAGATTTTAATTATTTTCCGACGAGTTCTCACTCTCTTTTGTTTAAGAATATTTAATTGCCGCTTTGAATATTTACTTATAATTTATCTTTGTTTGACTACTTGATTAAAGAGAATGAAGCAAAAGAATATTATTTAAAAAAAAAAAAAATAAAAAAAAATACGTATATTCAATAACTAAATAAAAAAAAACGTTGACAAAAAATAAATTTATATCACACATACACTCATGGTTATATTTTTAGATTTACTCCCAAAGGTGCGGATAAATTTTCACAAATGAAGGCCACTCGAGTTTTTATATTAAATAACACAGAAGAAAATTAAATTTTTGCTTATTTTTTGGAGTAGAATTTTCTATATTTCTGGCATATTGTTACAACTTATATCACTGTATTTTACGTTGTTCAATATTTGTTATTATTATTATTATTATTATTTTTTACTTTCTCTTACCTCTATAATATAGAGGTATACTGTATTAACATGATATGTTAATGAGATTGAAATTTTATATTCAAGTTAGGCACCCATCTGAGGGATGAAAATAAGCTTTTTATCAAAATCAGCCAAAAAGTACTAATACTTTTTCAGTTTTTTTCGATTTTCTTAAAATTTGCTCTTAACGATTTTGATTAAAATTCAAAAATCAATTATTTTTTAGATTCTCTTTAAAATGTATATTCTCATTTTGCCATTGAAATCTTCTGAAGACCACTTTACTCTTGTACTTCATAGAAAAGATAGGAGAAATGGTTTCCAATAAATTTTACATCGCCCACGGGGCTTGGAGTAGTTGGTAGCGTGCCTACCGAACGTCGCGGGTTCGGACCCCAGGCAGTCCGATGATTTTATTTAAGGCATTTGGATCCCAAATGACTTAAATAAAAATGCCTGAACCCCCAATTGATATATTAAACATACTGAGTAACGTTAAAAGTCTTAAATGGCCTCAGTTGCCGAAAAGACTGTGTGAATGTGTGTGTAAAAAAAAAAAAAATTACATCTTGAATTCTATTATATCGGCGGAAACTAAATTTATGTTCATTCGAAAAATCTGGTGTGACAAGCACAGAACACAACTTTCATTTACCGAAGATAAAAAAAAGTTGTGTGCTGTGCGACAGTCACACCAGATTTTTTTACACTCTCTAATTTGACGCATTTTGTATTTGACTTTTCAGATAAAATTGAAGATATCAAAGTAAAATATATTCCAAACAATTACATATTAGTATTTAGCATTAATAAATGCTTCATTATTCCGGCGTAATAATTTGAATAAAACATGCCATTATTAGGTAATGGTTGTGCTCGGTTGGCCCTAAGCCGTTTATCGAAGGGACAAAGGCTAAAGCCTCGCCTGAGGGATTTTAGGGAGGCATCGTGAAGGGGGTGCTAAGCCCAGGGCTCACCAGGCGCACATTTGGACACCATAGACATAGGACCTAGGCCCTTGGTCTTTCTTCCTTCACCCAAATTGATATTTAAATGTCCTCCGTTATGAACCCACGAGAAACGATAAGTTTACGGAGGACGTGAAGAATATATATTAAATAATATAAGATTGTAAGGAAATAAAAGCTTTTTTGTCGAATTTGAAATGTTTAAAAAAAAAATTTTTTTAAATATTTCTCATCAGAGTTTTTATACTAAAAATCTGGTGTGACTGCTCGCACAACCCATAACTTTCTCTTTCTCTTCGGC
>JAKCPI010007606.1:0-29602 GCA_023213315.1 Euborellia annulipes
AGAGATCTGCTGAGCGGTAGAGATTTAATGGGCTGAAAGATGTTTCAATAAAAAATTAATTAAAAAAAAAATATGATTAATTTGCCAGGGGTTGTGCTTGTCACGCCAGATTTTTTATGTCGGCATACTTAGTTTCCACCAATATATTAAAATTCAAGATGTAATAAAATTTATAAGTATGGTAAAATATTTATTTTTTCATTTTAAAGAGCATCTAAAAAATAATTTTAATCAAAATTGTTGAAGCAAATTTTGAGAAAATCGAAAAAAAAAAAAAAAAACTGAAAAAGTGCATCAGTAAAGTACTATTATAGAAGGTAACCTAACTTATATACCAGGTACATGTATTAAATTTCAACTTCCTAACTCTTTTCGTTCTTGAGATATTTAATTTAATTTAATTCACAGACAGACATACCATGTTGCAAAAAACACTTTTTTGAACTCAGGGAACCTCAAAACGTGTATATTCATCAAAATCTGTGTGTGAGTGTGATGTTTGAATGAGAAAAAAAATGTGAGTGTTAAAAAAAATATGTCGACACAAAAAATCTGGTGTGACAAGCACAGAAGGGCACAGAACACAACTTTCTCTTACCAAAGGTAAGTTGTCACACCAGATTTTTTACGTTCTTCTCACAAACGCAGTTATATTTATAGAAAGAGATCCTTGTCCCCCTTTAATCTCATTGATATTTTATTTTTATTAAACTACTCTATATACCGCATATAAAATTTTTAAGTAATAATTTAAGACCAATGAATTTTATTTGTTAAATTAAATTAATTCCTCTCTTAGGACGACGCTAACGTGTCTTACATTTTAATTCTTAAAAAATAAAATAAAATTCCCTCTATAAAAGATGATAGAATTACTTTTAGCAACTTGTTTTACTTGAACCTATTCAACTTGAGCACACACACAATAATAATACTCTTTCTTCTTTCATGTTCATGAATGATTTAAGCCAGAAAAGATGAAACTTGCTTTTCAGCAATTCTCATCAAAATTATCATGTTATTAATTTTTCACCACCTTGAAAACTTTGTACTCACTTTCTCTCTATCTCTCTTTACAGTTATTATTATTACTATGATTATTATTATCACCTATTATGCTTAGATGAAAAACATTTCATGATTATATACAGGCATTTAATAGAGATAATAATTTCATTTTTAATTTTCTCATTTTATATTCATATATAGTAAGGAAAAAATTTTGTTACCTTTTTTTTATAAACCTTGCATGGATACTGTTTTTTAATTTTTAATATATTTACTCACTTTTTTTTCAACATTTATGATACTATAAAAGGCACACAGCAGCTATGTTTTTTTCATTAATTTATTTAAGCCCACAACGACGTTTTGGTCTATGCGTCCATCTTCATGACTAGAGTTCACATGAAAGTCAAATTGGCTTTGACCTGGCTTCATATGGGTTATAAGTGAAAAATGATTTAAAAAAAATTAATGTCTATCAAATAACTTCAGAGGTCTTTCAAGTAGCCATGAAGAAAGTTGCATAGACGACCGAAACGTCGCTGAGGGTTTAAATAAAATAATGAAAAAAATATAGTTGCTATGCCTTTTATGCTATCCTTCTAATATTACGTCCTGCTTTCTGATATTTATTATAATGCTTTAAAATTATTAATTATAACGAGTCTTTAAATGAAGAAAGAAAGAAAGAAAAAAGTTTCAATACAAAAGAATAATATTTGCCAACTTTTTAAATTATTCACTCTAGAGAAAAAATAAATATTAAAATATGATTTTTTGCTGCCTAAATGGATAAATTTCTGAAGACAAATAAAAAAAGAAAAGAAATTAAATTAAGGAATATTTTAATTTGATATTATAAATATATGTGCTTGCATCATGGACATTGCCAGATATCTTGTTAGGGAGGGGGGGGGGGAGAGAGGCAACCACGACGAGAGGGGGCATGCAGTTAATAAATACATTGATTATTAATTATTAAAACACATTAAATTAATGTAGTGAATCGAAAAAAAATCCACAATGGGAAAAATATATATTTATTTGTAATAGACAAAATATTTTCAAGACAAGACCCCCTCTCTGGCTACGCCCATGGCTTGCATCGTTGTATTGTTAAAATTAAAGTAGATATATAAATAAGTTATCGATTAAAGTCTATATAGCCTTAGATGTCGAAAATGCGAAGAAAAAAACAATTGTGTTTAGAAATTAATATTTTGCACTTTGAATTAAAGAGGCCATTAGACCTATCATTTAATTAAAAAAAGTTGGTTCAAAATAATTTTTAATTTAGCTAATCAAATTTACATAAATTATAATATGGAGTAATACTAAATTTATTAATTTAATAC
Source organism: Euborellia annulipes (assembly GCA_023213315.1). NCBI lineage: Eukaryota > Metazoa > Arthropoda > Insecta > Dermaptera > Anisolabididae > Euborellia > Euborellia annulipes. Next base: position 2,361 of record JAKCPI010007606.1, read on the forward strand.
TTTCATTTTATAAATCAAAAATAATTATTTTTATTCAATTCAAAAACATACCTAAAAGTGTAATTATTTAAAGTTTATATTGATTATTATAATCTTGAATTATTTTCATCATTTTTTTCCGTGGTCCCATTTTACTAAAAAAAAATAAAAGTTTTAAGAGTTTCGGCTAAATACCATGTAGAAGACGTTGAAAGGATGGATAGTGCACTTGCAGTTTTTTTTTTTTTTTTTAAGGTCCTTTTCGGCATCTAAGGCCATTTAGACCCCATCCCTATTTATTTCAAATGATTTGTAGTCAAATCAAATGAAATAAATTTTTCTCGCTTGGGACGGGAAGCGAACCCGGGACTCCGGTGCGAGAGGCTAATGTCTTTTCACTGAGCCACGGCTCTCGGGCCACTTGCAGTTAAATTAAATAAAATATTAGTGCAAGTCGCATCTTTAAAAAAAAAAACCAAAAACTTCTAAGAATAATACAATTTTCAATTATAAGTCGCAGTCTAAACATGACCGAAAATAAAGGTAGTGTACGAATAATAAAATATATTGGATTTGTGTAATTTTTTAAATATTGTTTTATCTTTGAGTAAATTTTTAAATGTTGTATTTTTGTAGTATTTGGTTTTGACGTGAAAACGTCTTGCAAATCATGTATAGTGGCTGGGTAGGAAGGCATGCAAGAAAAAGTTTAGCGGGTTGAATAATTCCTCTGTCTTAAGAGGTATAATTATGATGAATATACGGTTAGAAAGAATGATTTTTCAGCTAGAGATTTCACCATTTATTTTTTTTCTTATCATTCTATTTTACCGCGCTGCGGTAAATTCTAATTTGAAAGTTTAAACTACTGTAGATTCCGAACGGCTAATCAGATCAGACTAATTTATATTCATGTACCTTTTGAAAATTGTATTTTGATATTTCTGGTGTAAAAAAAAAAAAAATGTGGGGCTGAAAGGTGGCAGCCAACAGCCGGAAATAAATTAAAATCTTTAGATATATTTGTAATAAATTTACCTTATTCCAGCGCCTTTTAAATCCTCTTCATTCATTTTTAAAAAAGCGTCAAAATCTATTTTTAACATTTCAAAATTAGTCCAATATTTTTCCAAATCAAAATCTTTAAAAATTCTAAGGAGGAAAGGTTCTTGGTTCAATTCGCTGCCTGAAAAAATTATTAAGCCTATTTGTTATTTCTACTAATAGTATAAGCATAAACATTGCGAGAAAGCTAGAGGTGAAAAATAAATCTTCTTCTTCTTCTTCCTCGCCATCATTAATCCCGCGGTGCGGGGAAAAATAAATAATAATAATTTATTTTTTTATTTTGATTTTTTATAAGATACGACATTTTAAACATATTGTACTAGGCATATACTTTTTCTTTTGTCCCGACTTCTCTACTACTAGCCCAACGATCTCTTGATGATGAGCGGAATCGGTGCCCGAAAAATCGACAAAATAAAATATTTTATTTTTCACCTCTGATTCATCTCTTTATATAATAATACAGCAATTATCAATCAAGTATCTAAGCAACAATAATGAAGGCTTGTTAAATGGTAAGTGCAGTTTCTACATTAAATTTATTCTCTATTTGTAGGTGGATCCAAAAAGCAAACTTTTGTTGAAAAACAAATTAAATAAGCGGAAAATTGCCCCGCCTAGCTGATATATAAAAAAGCTGTAATTATATAAAAAAAATATGTATTACCACGTGTTTCAGTGGAAGGCGAAACATTTAATTCCTCTTTTAAAGATTTTTGAGATCTATAAAAAAAAAAAAATGAAATTACAAAAAAAAGTAAGGATATCTTACTAAAATATTATTTACTTAATCTTAGTATAAAATGATTTGTATTCTAATAAAATACGAATACACGAGTCTTGTTTCATATCCAATGCATAAGAAAGAGCATCTCTCCCGACAAAATCACTTTCTTCTAGTAATGAAATGTTCTAAAAATTAATAAGAAAGATCATTAAAAGAGGAATACCAATAAGAGTGCCTGAATAATAAATATATCGTAATTAAAGTAAAAAATCTGGTGTGACTTGTCGCACAGCACACAACTTTCTCTTACCTCCGGTAATCGAAAGTTGTGTCCTGTGCATGTCACACCAGATTTTTTTGTGTCGAGATATACCGTATTAAGTTTCTGAGTATATAAAAAATAATTTGATTGAATTTTAATCAAAATCGTTGAGAAAATCGAAAAAAAAAATGAAAAAGTACATGAGTAAAGTACTAGTACTCTTTGGCAGATTTTTATTAAAAGCTTATTTTCACGCCCTAGGGGGTGCCTAACTTAAATATAAAATTTCAACCCCCTAGCTCAATTCCTTCATGTTTTAAATGGAACCGACAGAAAGATATACAAACAGACAGACAGACCATGTTGAAAAAAAAACACTTTTTTAGATTCAGGGGACCTCAAAACGTGTATATCCATCAAAATCTCGACATTGAATTTTTGACATGAAAGCTTCTCTCTGTGTATATTATATATTATACTGTATTTATATTACATATATACACAGGTAAGAGAAAGTAAAAGTACCGTTTAAAGTTTAAATATTCAAAGATGCCAAAAAGACTAAAAAAAAGTTTACCTTATTGAGAAGTAACATGATCATCTCTTCGTGGCCATTAGATGCTCCTATCATGAGAGCATCTCTTCCTTTATTATTCTTTACCTTTAAATAATTTTCACTAGAAAGTGATAAAATAAATTCAACAATCTGGATATTGTTAAAATGAACAGCGTACATGAGAGGGGTCCAGCCTTCAAGATTTTTCTGATAAATTAGATCAGTGCCATAACTGTAATATCAATATTTATTGGTACATCAAAATAATACACATATACATCTCATTAAAAAATAAAAAAAGCCTCTATCAACTTACCGAGTTATTATATTTTGACAAGCAAGCAAGTCCCCTAAAGAGGCTGCGGTTTGTAAATCAAAAAAAGGTTCACTGTTGTAAGACATATTTTGATGATATTTTTTTTCTTTTCCCAGTTTAATTTGCAAATATGAATATTAACACTGAACTTTCAACTAATAAATTTGATATCATTCAAAATTTTTGTCTAATCTTTTCTATGAATAAAAATTCCTAGAAAATTTTTGATAATCCAAATGTAAATAATATTTAAACTTTAAAATAAATAATAAAATAATAAAAAAGGATATTTTAGAATATACAGGTATATTTTAATGAATCAAATATTTTGTGTAATAAATTTAATATTCAAAGATTAAAAATATTAAGAAAAAAAATATCAAAATTTCAAAAACTATATTAATATTTTATTTCAACTTCAACCAGCAGATGAGTGGAAAATTTTTAAAAAAGAACAAATTATTTTTCTTTTTATATCAAGACTTATTGGCAAGGGCGGATACAAGGGGGTAATTACCCCCCCCCTCCCCCCGAGATTTGAAAAAGATACTTTTTTTTTGAAAAAAATTTATTTTTAATGTAAAATTTTAAAAATTAATACTTAAAAATTTGATTTGTATTTATATGCTGGCAAACAAGTACAGAATGCGCCTTTAAATTACCGAAATTAAGAAAAAATAGTGTACTGTGCGATGAGTCACACCAGATTACCCCCCTCCCCCACGAGAAACACCTCTGGATCCGCCCTTGTTTATTGGCAGACAACTGTATTGCAATTTGTCAGTTTCGGTGTTCCAAAAAAACATATTCATGTCTAGAAACAATTCTGTAAACGATGAATCTTATAAATATATCACGTGTTTGATAATTTTATCGGAACTGATAAATGCAATAGAGTTGTCTGCTAATAATAAAAATTCTAATAATTAAAAAAAAAAAATGAAAATTTGTTCTTTTTAAAAAAATTAGCTAACATATGCTGATTGAAATCAATTCAGTTGATATAATCAAAACATTGTATTATTAAAAAAGCAATTCTTGTATATTTATTGTATTTTCTTGAAAGTTTAAATATTTACACCCGCCTTTTGGGGGTCACGAAACTACTAAGTCCTTCTCCTAATAAATGCTAAAGTTTTTATATTTTTTTATTTAAAAAATATAGAAAACTACAAGGCATTTTATCCAATAAAGATTAGTGTATTGTATACATTTGAAAGGATTTGAGTCTGGGGTACTTATTGTGTTTATAAGACTCTCTCAAGTGCAAGTGTCGGTCATTAATCCCATTAACAGACAGAGAGATGGTCACTCATTGTCTGGGGGGGAGGGGGGGGGGGGCCCCCCCCCCCTTTTGAGGCTGGTAAAGAGACACAAAACTCATATTTCAAGTACAGTTTCATATCAAAGATCATTAATATTTCGTAAAATTTCAGAGACATTCATTTATCTATTTGTTTTTTAAGCAATGGAGTCAAAATGAATTTGCCTCTTCAAATTGGAAAAATTCCTTTTTATACAGAATAAATAATAATAAGCTATTAAAGTTGGTCTAGATGTGTGAATATTTCCTTTCCTCTAGCTCTGAATCTATATATGAGTAATATCTGCGAGTATACATTCGGGCTTATGAATAAATTGGAAGCAACGAGTAAGTCACAAGTCAAATTCATCCATCTTGTCGGAATCATTCATGATGCATCTGTCATATATATATAGAGAGGAGGCAACATCTGGTCACATGACTTGACAAAATCTATTTTGACAGTTGGTGTCATGTTCCCGAAATAATGTCATTTTCGTGGTAATCAGACATTCTAATTATGATAGAAAAAAAATCAAAATTTCTATCATAAAAATAACTTATAGAAAATAATAAATAAGTAATCCTTTATAGATTAGGTTTTATTATTTAGTAATCGAATTGTTGGAATTGTATGGGCATGTGTGTGTATGTTAACACGATAACTTAAAAAAGTAATGAAATGGATCGATGAAATTTGGTATTCAGTCTAATAATGTAGATATGTAACAACCTTTGGAATAAATCCTTCAACTAATAGATTTTTTTTTTGAAAATATTGAAATTTGTAATTTTTTTGTTAGTTATTATAATAAAAAACATTTTAATTTTTATTCTTGGATATTATGTCGAAAACTTAACAGTTTTGAATACATTTTTAGAGTATATAAGAAACTCGAGGAGCAGTGGCGGATTAAGGTCGTCTTGGGGGCCTATATAAATATAAAATCAGAATAATAAAAGGAAACATTCGTTACCTTAAAAATAAATTTAATGCCCATTAGAGTGTTTTTTCGATAATAGAAAGCAGTAAATTTCTCTTTACCCTTTTTATTTTTATTTTTATTTACAAGAGAATGGAATTAAATCAACCTATCAATGTTAAACTTTGTATGGAGAATGCTTTTAAATGACGAATTCGATTTTCACCCAATTTATAGCTGATATAAAAAAAACAGCTGATATTTTAATGCTGATGACAAGTGTCTGATGGCTATTTTGTGTAAACTTCAATTGTACAAATTTTTTTTTTTTGGATTTGGATTTTTTTATATTTTTAAGAAAAATTACAGAAAAATAAAATAATATAATTTTTTTTTAAACCCTTTTCTTCTACTGCGGCTATTTAGGGGTTATAATTTTATTTAAATAAATATAAAAAGAGGGGGTACAATATATAGTACTGATGGCTACCGGGAGACGTTCCACACGCTGATTGCTCGGGGTCCCTGATCCCGTGCTTGGGAATATAAATTTAATTGTTAGTATTCGATATATTCAAACAAAAAATTCTAAAAAAATTTAATTGTTTTTTATTTCGTTAAGCTTATCTATTTAAGAAAGAACCGTATTATAGTTATTATGACTACTATCTCTAATTTACTGCTTCGCGGAAATAAAAATTTGGTTTTTTACACTTAAACACGTTGAAAGGAACCAGTCTAAATTCGCAACTATTTTTAAGGAACCTACTCTCCAATCAGAAAAATAATTTGCTCCAGAGAACTATATGGAAAGAAATTGAAGGCATCTAGTAACATAGCGACCCCCTTAGTCACTAAATGACATGTTTCCAAAACACGACATGCCACCATTTCGGTCTTTGCCACATAAAATATTTAAAAAAAAAACAGCATGGATTAAACAATATCTTTGATAGAAATATAATATATTATTGTAGGTGATTAAACAATTTGGTGTTAACCTCCCTAACTGAGAAATGCATTGATAGGCCTATATGGAAAAATATTAATTATTATTATTATAGTTAGTATAGCTATTGATATTTTAAAAGGTAATCTAAGCAAGAATTCCACACACTTCATGGGTAGGCAGGCAATCGACTCCCTCTACCATCGAAAGCTGACTAGCCTTTGAAAGACTTGGAAATATACAATATCTGACTGACAATGAATATGTAGGAGGAAAAGCTTATCTCCAGTCTAATTAAAACACCACCATTTAATTAATAATAAGTAAATCAGTTGCGATGACTACCTGCGTTGCTGGGTTTGCTGGATGCGGCCGTCGCCGCTGCCTGCTGATTTTTCTTCTGCTGGTCCATTATGGCCCGAGGGGCGGCCACTGCGGAGATGGGGGTGCCATTGCCGGATGTCCCCACTAAAACAAAAAAAAAAAGTAAAATAATCGTCCATTAATAAAAAAATCTGGTGTAACTGGTCTTCCTTAAATGAGTTTTTTTTAATATTAATTTGTGAAAGTATCCTTTATCTCCTAATCCCAAATCCAAATTTTTTACCTTATAATTTGTTTCCTTTATGTTTTGAATGATAGAAGGGAAAGTATTTTTTGTGAGGTCTTAAGAAAGATGAAAGGTTTGAAGTTAAGTTAAAGCTAGAAAAGATAGACTAATAATATCATAGAATTTGAACCTCAGATTAAAGGAGATCATGATCTATGGTCCATTAAAATTAAAACATTATATTTAATAAGAATTTTGTTTTTTTGTTCTCCATATTATAGATATGAAGGTGAATTCAGATTACTTTTACGTACAAATAAGAATAAAAAAGAAAATATTTCAAAATTAAAAAAAAAAAAAAACTATTAGTTTAATCGATTATTTTATTACTACCTTGTCAAGTAATTAGTTTCAGAATCAAACTTCTCTATAATAATTTATATTACATTTTATTGGTCGTTTAAATTAAAGGTAATTAGCTGAGCAAACTCGACTCTCTCTCTCTCTCTCTCTTAAGAGCTCTTGAACGTGTGCATGCAAATGTTTATGAGCCTCTTGCAAGGACATTACCTAATTGTTTTTGCCTCGCAAAAACTCCAAATGGGCTCTTAATTTTAATTGATTTCTTTTTTACTAAATATAAATTATTAAAGATGATTAAAATCGATGTTAGTGAGAATAATTTTCAAATTACTAACCGCTTCTTCGTCATCGAATTTATGGATATCTGGTCATATAGAGTTGTTGCAAGTTATTTGAAATGTATTGGAAATATCAAGTATATTTTTTTTTGTTCCTAGTAGGTATCCACTACCAAAATTTTTCAAAAGTATTATACTGGAAATCACTTTTTCAAATATCCAGTAGTAAGCTACAAGAAACAACTAGTTCAAAAGGAAATTTTAAAAATCAATTTATCATTTTAACGAGGTAGGGTTTGCTACAAAAATAGCTTGTGGCGATTGAAATCGAAGTAGAAGAAAAGAGACTTTAATGAATTTTAAGTAGGCGTGGACCAGGAGGAAAAAGTCAGACAGCCAGACGGCCGGATTGATTTCGATTAATGTTTTCTTTTGTTACAATGAGTCAAATGGTGAATTTGCATGGAAAAGAGCATTCACTCTCACTTTATCTCTACTTTTAAAAGTTATTATTATTCTTACGATCCAGACAAAGAAACGTTTATTTTCTTCCATGTAAGGAAAAAAAATAATCATTTTTTAATAATAACGATAATTCGATTTTATTTCATATCTCTAAGTGAAAATCAATCTCAATATGATATGAAAATAGAAAAAAAAATTTTAATCTTATAAAAGATATATTATTTTTGGAGTAATGGATTAAAATGATTTCAATAACCAAAATGCTGAGTTCTTCCTCTTGTGTTGGGGTCAGGAGTTCGCATCTCATGAGACAAATCATTTGAATTGGCTGCCAATCAATTTAATTGAGGTCCGGAAAAAGACCTTAAATAAAAATAAAAATCTAAAAAATAATTGATTTTTGAAATTTAATCAAAATAGTTAGAGCGAATTTTGAGAAAATCGAAAAAAAAAAAAAAACTGAAAAATTACATCAGTTAAGTACTAGTACTTTTTGGCGGATTTTGTTCAAAATCTTGGTGTCAAGTGCCAGAGGGGTGGCTAATTTAAATATTGAATATAAAATTTCAATCTCGTAGCTTTTTTTATATTCTTGAGATATTTTGTTTACTGACACAAGACAAGACACACACAGTCAGACCATGTCGCGAAAACAACTTTTTTGAATTAAGGAGACCTCAAAAAGTGGGAACTCAAATCTCGACAACTAATTTTTGATATGAACACAATACTTTCTTTTCTCTCTATATACGTATATTAACATATAATTATAAGAAAAAGTAAAAATATAATATTTAGCTATTTAAAATAGCTTAATAATAGTTTTATATATTCAGTCTTTAAAAAACTATAGAACTATCAGATTTAAAAATAAATATAAAGAGGCCTACTAATATAAACATAATTTATGATCATGGATTGTTTTTTATTTTTAACCTTCAATTTTAGTGGTCTAAAGGTAGCACTTGTTCGCGATAAATAAATAAATTGTCTTAGCCATTTGCATAATGGAATGGCATGAAGAATAAGCGGGGCAAAGAGTTGAAGGAAATAAATATAGAGTTTAAGAATAGAGAAAAGGAGAAAGAGGGAGAGAGAGACGGATTCATTAAGATGGATGTTGTCTTTTGACCAAATCCGACCAAATGGGGCTCCAAAGGGCAGCTGTCGCCCGATCTCTTTACGGGACTCCAGAGACTCGGAGGGACCCTTTAAGGAGGTCCATTTTATGACAGTCAAGTGAATCGCCAAACAAAGATGGAAGGACTTTGGGAAACAGCAGTAAAAACATGCCAATGGTCGGCACTTAAACGAGATGGTTATCTGGGATGCGATTTAAACAAAAGGATACATTTATACAAATACAGTACATGTGTATTTAAGAAAAATCAAGGTGTGTGTTTCCGAGATAAAATAGAATATATATATATATTTTGTAAAATAATATTAATAAAAATATTTATATTATAGACCAGAGTTTCCCAACCTTTTGAAGTTCACGGTACCCTTGGGAATAAGATTAAACACTTCCTTGAATTAAAAAAAAATTAATATGTAAATTTATTGAAATTTTATATAATAAGTAACGTACACCATAACATAATGTAGTAAACTTTACTTTTTTTTTTTTTTTTAAAAACATTCACACTTTTTTCTCATTCACACTCACATTCACACACACATTCATGCAGTCTTTTCGGCAACTTAGGCCATTTAAGACTTTTACGATATCCGTTGTAATTAATAAATCAATTTGGGGCTCAGGCATTTCTATTTAAGCCATCTGGTATCCAAATGGCTTAAATAAAATCTTCGGACTGCCTGGGTCCGAACCCGCGACGTTTGGTATAGGAGGTAGGCACGCTACCTACTACGCCACACCCGGGGGCGTAAACTTTACTTCACACTGAATAAAAATACATCAATAGTTTTGTTAGCTTAAGTATAGGATAATTTTTTTTTGTTTATCTCAATATCTAGCGGCTCCCCTTAGCTAATCACGCGACACCCTTGGGTGCTGGGGTACACCGGTGGGAACCACTGTCATAGACTAATAAAGAATTATTTTTTTTAATTAGGTATCCTTTTAGATAGCCTTTTAGTATAGGCCTACTGTATGTATTAATATAATAGAATGTCTTACTATAGTTTTTATTTCAGTCCCATTCTACTAAGCAGAGAGGAGAAAAATTACTTTATATTTTCCCGTTTACTTTTTGATCTTTGATTGTTTTTTAAATTTGTTATTCCGACTGCTGTGGTCATTAGAGATGATATCAATATAATGAGAAAATATGTGGCTTCCGGCGGGTTTTCTACAGCTTTGTAACTCGGGAGCTACCCATCGCTGCTTTGGCATTTCTTGTAAACATATAGACTATCTGCTTTTCTGATACAATTGTCAGTGACCTTTGATTATTAATTACTTCATTTATCATTTCTGTGACAAATATTTTTTCCATATTTTTTTTTCTATTTGTTTTTGTTATATTTTTGTTATATACTATACGGGGGGCGGGGGGGAAGGGGGGGGGAGGGAGGGGGGAAGGGGTCTGGGCCCCCGGGGGGAGGGGGTCTAGAAGAAGTAATAAAAAAGAGATTCAAAATTTCCCAAGTAGGTGGAGGGTTTTTTAAATTTTTATATATATAGATAATTCTCTCAAAAGTGAAGGAAAAGAACGAATCCTTACTGGAAGGGGAGGGGGGGATTTTTGTTTTCTGTGTTGAATTAATGAACTTTTTATTAATTCATTTTTCGAACAATTTTTTTTTTTCGTAGTTTAACGTTAAAATAAAATATTTATCAATTTTCCTTTTTTTATCTCTGTGTTTCCTTACGTTGTTTTATTTTTGAAATATAATTATAAAATGAAGATATGACCAAATAAATAAGACTATACCCTTAACTTCGGCCCATTGAAGCATGAGTTGTGATAATGCATATATCCTATATCCTCCAAAACTGGAGATTTGTGTAAAATATAATCTTTATTAAATAATATTCTAAGCAACTAAAACTAATTTATAAGTTTTAGAGCTATAGAATATTATGTTTAAAATATTATTAGCAATTAAATCGAGGTAGATAATATGAGCTAGAGTAGATTTCGATTTCATCTGTTTTAGATTAGCTTTGTTTACATTGTAAACATAAGCACTCGAGCTAGGCAATGTTGAAAATTGATAAATATAAAATTTTATTATTAGGATCCCTTTAATAAAAACCTTGAACTTTTTGGCGAATTCCCAAAACCCATAGATGAGAAGTCTTTTGCCGTTTTTGTCAATAACCTTTTATTAGAGCTTATTTATTTTGTAGAATATAATAAGTTTTTTTAAACCCTCAAATAAGATTGGAAGACGGATTTCATTCATCTTTGTGGTATCATCCGAGGCGTTTTCGCATCCTATATGGGTTATTAATTTAATTAAATCATATATAGACTATTTAAAGAAATTTATTTTTACAAAATACTAAACTAATAGAGAGAGCTAAGCTCCTCAAATGGTAGAATTAAATTTCGAATTTCTTAATTTATTGATTAGCTACTTTCTATAAAATAGAATACACCGATTCAAATTATCAAGAAAATATCAGAATATAATATTCAATCATAATTCTTGTTAGATTACTTCCTTTCTGAAATATACGGGTAGGTTACTGTGGATTAAAACTGATAGAATTTACTTTAAAAAGGCTTAATGAATTATAAAAGTAAAAAATAGTCCATTTGGCCTCAATTGTCGAAGATTTTTAAGAAAAAAAGATCTTGAGTTTTTTTAAATGTTTTTTTGGCAACTGTGGTCATTTAGATATTATTTAAATTAATGGGTAGCCAATCAAATTTGAATGAATTTTTGTCGCAGAAATGACAAGTTGATCCTGAGTAGTTGCATTAATATTTAGTAAGGTCCCGCTTAAAGCGGAAATACGTTCCAGTAAGTTTCAGAACAAAATAAAAAAGCATTAAATTAAATGTGGTCATCTTACCACGTAAAAAAGCAGTCGTCGATTGCATCAAGACCTCGCAACATTGAACTACTATCAAAATTTAAATTATGCCTGAAGAGTCGAAAAGGGCACCGTCTTACTAATATGTATCGCGTAATTCCGAAACAACAGGGTCTTACTGTATTTATATAGTAATTTCTGACTTTTCATGTATAATTTGGATTAAGCTAATATAAAATAAAAATGAAAATGAAATTAAATGGAAAATTTTATTTAAAAATAAGACAATTTTTTATTTCTCTTAAAACTTAGAGAATTATTTCAATGTCCCAATAAAATTGAATGAGAAAAGATTAGTTTTCGCAAAATAGTCAAACATATATATCGTAGTATCTATTTGCTCATTCTATTATTTTGCAAAGTAAATATTTCCACCAATTGAAACGATTTTGTTGGAATGTATGTGTATAATAGTTAAAGAACAATAGCCATTGATACTTTTGTTTTAGAAAAACAATAAAATTAATATAAGCACATCCCTTTCATTAAAATATATGAATTGCAAAAGTTTTGAATGATAAATTTTTATTTTTTATTAACATTGTAAATCATACATATCCCCTTTATAAGCTTATTTTCGGCTCTAGTTGAAATCATCGAAAAAATATTAATCATTTGTGACTGTTTTTATTAATGAATAAAATTAAGGTTTGGAAGAATGATCTAGGAATCGATATATTTTAGAAAATAAATATATGAGAAATATTTTCAGTAAAATATAATTTTTTTAATTGATTATTTTACTTTTACTTTCTCTTACTTATATGTACCGTGCAGCGAAAAGATATTGGACAAGCTGGCGTTACCTGGCTTTTGAGCCCCACGCACAGGCAACCATTTTCCTATTATTCGAATAATCGCTTATTGTGAATATAAAAAATAACATTATAAAAAGGCAAAAAAAAAGAATTCTTTTTTAAAAAAGTTAATAAAAACAAAATCTGTATAAATTTGGGATTTTTATTTTTCGGTTTCGAAAGCCGGGATTAAAGGCATCTGCATTTGAATTGAGGACGTGACCGGGGTTTTCGTGGATGGTATGGTATAGGGTGGTAGTGGTTGTGATGGTTGGGTAGAAAAGAGGAGAGGCTAAGGGCTTTGGCCCCGGCCAAAAGGGCGCTAAGTCTGACAAACGCCCCCAGCAAGAGGGTAATCTGCCCTCGGCTTCTTTTCATCCCTCCTTCGGGGAAACCCTTTTGCGATCTATCGCTTTAAACGGGGCCGATTGCCAAAAAAGGGAGAAAGGGAAGCGGAAAAAAAATTCGAATTTACACCCGGAGAGAATAAGTTCTTTCAACTATTAATATTAATCAAAGAGAAATATGAAAATAATTAAACTTAGTTAAATATATGAGACAGAGTTTTAAATTAAAAAGCGTATATAAATAAGCAGAAGAAATTTATTACATTATGTGGGTAGTTAGAAAATTCCGTAACTCTCATTTAATATAGAGGTTTACAAAATTTTTTATACTGAAGGATTTGTTGGATTATTTGATTTACAAGTAAATATTTTCTTTTTTTTTATTTAAGGTCTTTTTCGGCATCTGAGGCCATTTAGACCCGGTCTCTATTTATTTCAATTTATTGGTAGCCAATAAATTTTTGTTGCATGAGACGGGATGCGAACCCGGGACGGGTGGTTCAGAAGGCCAAGTAAACATTTTAAAATCAAAATTTATAAAAAAAGAGGTGTTTAAAGAGAGTAAAAAAAAATTAGTTGTAGTAATAAATTTTATATTAGTTAACTTAACCACTTGTATTTTATAGTATAAAAGTCAATAGTGTCAAAGGTGTACCAAGGATCACTGGAAATTTTATATTAATTAATTAAGAAGGATAAATTCATTATAAAATTTTGGACTAGAGAATTGCGCCTTTAAGTAGATCATAAATAAAATTTTATAAAATAGTGATTTCTCTTCCCACTTTCTGTCAGATTTTTTTCACTAATACTATTTTTTTTTAGCTTGGGCTGTATATTTTAATATATTTAGGCCACATGGATTTTCATTCTAATCATTTTTTTAGTTAACTTTAAAAAATATTTTATTATCTAACTGCATACATAGCTTGAATATAATTTATGCTTACACCATATATTCATTGAGAATAACGTAAGCAAAATATTACTTTGTTGTCTGAATTGGCTGGTAATAAATATTTTATGCATCTTTTCGCTTCTTTTCTCTTTTCTTTTTTTTTATATTCTTTGAACTAATCCAAGAAAGTTGAATTTTATATGTATTTTAGCGAAATCAAAAGCCCCGCTTGTGCTGGATAGAATTTAGTGCCTTGAAAGCAACAGGGTTTATAGTGCCAGTCATAAATAGAACTAATATTACATGCACACCCTGTTTCAACCGAGTGAATATTTTTAGGTTAGCTCACAGCAGCAGCATTTTCTAAATCCAATTTTATATCCCGCGGAGATATCAATAATTTTAATGTGGCGTCCATAATGGCCTCTTTCTTGACCAAAAAATCTCTAATATTGCTATTTTATATTCAAACCTGTATTTACACGCTATGATTTAGAATTTTTTGTATTTTCATCTCTCTTAGTTTTATGAATAGGAAATAATAACAAACGCAAAAGGAATTTGGTTACTCAGCCTCTAGTTTGATGAGAAAGGGAAGTAGTGAGAAGATTATAATGGCGTTAGAAAAGAAATGTAAATTTTAGGTCAGATTAATTAAATATAGGCAACCAGTTCAACAGACACGCACGTATTTTTCATTAAATATATACAAAGAAAAGAATCATGGAGCCAAAAATGCCAAAATTCGAAAATTATGTCCTGTAGGATTCAGAAAGTGATCAGTTAATCTCAAATTATTGTATATGAGGGAAGAATGAAAAATTCGAAAAAAAAATTAAGGAAAGAATACTTCAAAATAAAATTTCAATAACATGAAAAATATTTATTTTTTACTAATTTAATATTTCCTTTTAATTTACCTGTAACAATTCTTAAAATTTTTCTAAAATAGCCATTAATAGAAAATCAAGGTTTTTTTAACTCAAAGAGCACAGGCTTATCCTCCTACTGCAGAAGCGCCTGGTGAGTAGGCCACCAAACCCAATCCATGATGAATGGTGATCTATGGAGCAGGCGCTCACCAGACAAGTAAGAGGCCTGGGCTTTATAACCAACCATGTCAATAAATTATTTCTTGGGATGCTTAAAGAAAATATATTGCTTCATCTCATCCAATAGAAGACTAGCCTTTCGGTTATTATAAAATAATACTTGTATTTTCATATTAATTGACGTCTTTTTCTAGAAAGTATATAGATATAATGAAGAAATAATTTTAAATGAAGGCATTTATTTATTTTTTGGGTATAAAAAAATAAAAAGAATATAAAAAAAATCTGGTGTGACTGGCGCCCAGCACACAACTTTCTCTTACCTTCGGTAATCGAAAGTTGTGTTCTGTGCTTGTCACACCAGATTTTTTGTGTCGACATATATTTAGTTCCCGACAGTACGGAACATATGAATTCAGATGTAAAATTTATAAGTATGGGAAAATATTTATATTTTGTTAGCATGGCAACCATTTCTCCTATCTTCCCTATGAAATACAAGAGCAAAGTGGTCTTCAGAAGATTTCAATTGCAAAATGAGAATATACATTTTAAAGAGAATCTAAAAATTAATTGATTTTTTAATTTAAAAAAAAATCGTTGGTGCAAATTTTGAGAAAATCGAAAAAAACTGAAAAAGTACATCAGTAAAGTACTAGTACACTTTGGCTGATTTTGATTAAAAGCTTATTTTTCAAGTCACGGGGGGTGTTTAACTTAAATATAAAATTTCAACCTCGTAGCTCAATTCCTTCATGCTTAAAATTGAACACACACCCACCCACCCACAGACAGACCATGTCGCGAAAACCACTTTTTTGGATTCAGGGGACCTCAAAACGTGAAGATCCATCAAAATCTCGACATAGAATTTTTGACATGAATCCAATACTTTCTCTATATATATATATTACATATATACATAGGTAAGAGAAAGTAATATTTTTCAATAAAAAATAGTAAATCGTTATTATTAGATTATTAAATAAATGGTTAAAAAAAATCTCCATCATTTTGGCCTTTTTTGTACATTTATTTTTTGATACATCTTCGTGTTCCTCTTTTTTTTGACAGACAGACGTATCGACAATTTTAGTCAACATGGGGGAGAGAGAGAGAGAGAGAGAGAGAGTAGAAATGTGAATAGAATACAAAAATTCAACATGACACTTTAATAGAATTCAAGTGAAATTGAAATCAATAAATGGTATATTCAAAGAGTGGAAATGAACTTGAAGCAGGCATGTAGGTGGATATGGTGAAAAAGAGGGGATGGAGTGGGGGCAATTGAATTCATATCAAATTTAACGAATAAATTCAGGGTTTTGTACATGAAGAAAATTGGATAGATTTTTATCAAAATAAAAAAAATAAAAAAACACCTTTATTTAATTATTATTTATGAGTTAGTTTTATTATTATTATTATTTGATTTATCATTCTGGTAGGTGTCACGATTCTTGGGTAAGCAGTAAGCACACCTCGAATGCTACAAAGACGATGGAAATGCTAATTCAATTATCAGCCTTAAGCCTAGTCTCAAGTTGTGGGCTTTAAGGTAATAAACACCGAAACATGGTTGACGATTATTTTTCCATTACTTCAAAAGTCAAGGGTTAACAAAATTTGGTGTGGCCAGTTGCACAGCACACAACTTGGTGCGCAAATGAAAATAATTTTTAAGTACGGTTATTAATTATTATATGGTGCTTAAAAAAGACTGGTTAATGAAAATTAAAAAATTACATTTGAACATATTTTTCTTTAATTAATTATTATATGATAAAAAGAATATAAAATATCTTAATAGTATATAGTAGAGTAACATGGAAGAGGCAAGAGCAGTGTGTTATAGATAACGAATTTTTTTCCTTTATATTTTTTAATTAGATTTTTAAAGTAAATAAATTTAAGATAAGTTAATAATAATTCTGGAGTGATTACGAATAACCACGCAGTGAACTATTCGGCAATACCTATTCCCAAAGAAAATTGACAAAAAAAAAGTTTAAGTAAAAATAAATTATCATCACAAACCGAAATAATAGGCCTAGTTGAAATAAAGTTATATTTTAATTATTTCCGATTACTTAGAATTCAGTTTCAAATTATAAAACGGCTTTTTTAAATTGTCACCAGTGGCGTATATAAGGGGGGGACCGAGGGGGCCCGGCCCCCCCCCCCGAAATTTTCTAAATGCATATAGACCTATAGGGATATAGAGACAATAATGGATCTCGCCCCCCCCCCCGAAATGTTTGCTTGGCCCCGCAGCACGAAAAACCCAGGTTCCGCGAAAGAGTGAAATGTTCCTAGAACGGCACATGGGAAAAATTTTGGTTCTGCGGACGAAAAAATTTTTGCTTCTCTAAAAAAAAAAAGGTAAAATATTTCTACAGACGGGAAAAATTTCTGGTTCCGCGAACGACACATGAAAAAAATTTTGGTTCCGCGGGCGGGAAAAAAATTTTGGTTCCGCAAAAGAGGAAATGTTCCGCGAAAAACAAAATTTTTCGCAGAAAAATTTTTGAGGACAGCCCCTCCCCCTCCCCCGAAAAAAATTTCTATATACGCCCCCTGTTTGTCACCCTCAGATTAATATTAAATAGTAATTTTTAATTTAAATAGTAAATTTCTTGAAATCCCATGGAGCATAATTGCAAGGAAATAAAATTTCTGTTTGATGGACAATTACCCTCTCGCCCCACCTGGTTTATTTATTATAGAGAGAGAGAGTGAAAGAAGGGCGAGGTATTTAAAGTTCAGGGAATAGAGATGGGATGCGTTTTATCCGGACAATTATCCCTGGTCCTGCAGCTGTTGCCACTTCAACTCGATTATTTTGAACCTCTGACATAAAAACAAACGATAGGTAAAATCAGGCCTTACTCTACAAATAAAATTAAAGCCTTCATCTTTGTTATTTAATCAAAAATAAATGGTATTTACAAAATTAACATAGACCTAGGGACAATTGACCTTATTATTCTATTAAAAAAATTAATTTAACTTGTTCATAATGAAATAGATCTGCAGATCAAATTGTAACAAGAGGAAGTCAGATAGTAAAGTAGGTAATTAACAATGATGAATGGTCGAAATCATTTAAATAAAACCGAAATATTTCACACATGGTGAGTTTCCTATTTTTTATTCTCATAAGAGATAGAATTTGTTTTATGAAAAGAAACAAAAAAAAATGAATTTTTCTAAAAAAAATTACCTTAATATTTATTTTAGCATTTTTATAGTTAAATAAAGTCAGCTTCTTTTGGGCTGGTTTTCCTGACAAAAGAGGCTTGAAGAGCTTTACAAGAAAGGGGGAACAAAAGAGCCTTAAAAAAGGCCTATATTTCAACCAAGAATTGTATCTGTAGATATTTACTTAGGTTGTTAAAATGAAAGTTATGTCTTCTATTTTTGTGTGTTCTTATTTTAATCTTATTTATGAATTTCCACTTTTAATGTCACAAGTAAAATAAAATATTAAAATTTGATTTTAGACTTTTTTTCTCATTCAGACTCACACTTACACAGTCTTTTCGGCACCTTAGGCCATTTAAGACTTTGACGATAACCGTTATTATTATTTATAATATAATATATATTGGGGGCCCAGGCATTTTTATTTAAGCCATTTGGTATTGTATTTTTAGACTTTGTTATGTTGGGATATTTATATTAAAATTGTTTAATTTGGTTTTTAATTAAACTGAGAATAAAAAGTGAGAAAATTAATATAATAATCGTCTTGATCAAATAGACACAGATGGACATTAGCAAATTATTGTATATACCGGTACAAATATAATAGATTTTCATTTTTACTTTCTTTTGTCACATGTCAAAAATTCGATGTCGAGATTTTGATGGATATACACTTTTTGAGGTCCCCCGAGTCCGAAAAAGTGGTTGTCGTAACATGGTCGGATTGTGTGTGTTTGTGTACAAAATTTCTCAAGGACGAAAAGGGCTAGGAGGTTGAAATTTTATATTGAAATTTAAGCACCCCCCTGGGACGAAAACCCGAAGCTTTTGTACAAAATCGGGCAAAAAACTACTACTTTACTGATGAACTTTTTCAGTTTTTTTCCATTTTCTCAAAACTCGATCTAACGATTTGGATTAAAAATTAAAAATGAATTATTATTTAAGTGCTCTTTAAAATGTATATTCTCATTTTGTCTCCAAAGTTGTTTGAAGCACACTTTACTCTTGTACTTCATAGAAAAGATAGGAGAAATCGTCGCCATGGTAACAAAATATAAATATTTTTCTATGTTTATAAATTTTATATCTTGAATTTTCATACCCGGTATGTCGACTCCGGTATTTTTCTACCTTGTATTTATTTCTTTTGAATAACTAATTAATTAAGATTAAAACTAAAATTTTTTTGTAAATATAATTTTAAATATCCATGTCTTTATTTACCCACATTTAATCGATAAATTTAAATTCTTCTCTCTCTAAAAGAATTAAATAATTAAAATAGGACTAGGCGTTATGTAAATTTATTGTTGGTATTGTAATGATATTATTATCATTATAGTATGTTCTTAAAGTGAGGGTTATATAAATACCTCTATTTCACCATCGCCTAGGCCATAAATTATCTAGTTAATAAATTCAAATGCAATCTACATTATCTCAGATCAAGGTGTAGCTGGGGTTTTGCCCTCCAACTCCACCTCCCATTTTCTTGTGGTATTCTTCTAGTGAGATAAAGCCAAGCCACGCAAGACTTATCGACTCTTCCTTGGGATATGAAAACACCTTTTATATAAACGTAACCCAGATAACATTTACATTGCCTCAGTTTAAGAAAAGAACATATAATTCTTTCTCTTTGGTTGTTTGATGGCGAGGCGACGGGTGTCTCAGGTTTAGAGGAAAAATAAGAGGAAAGATATGAAAAAAATAAATAAAATAAATTGTAATGAGTTTAGTATTTAAAAATTTGTTCTTGCCCTTCTTTAAGAAATCTTAAAAATACATGAATGAATAATTCAAGTTTAATTGAAATTATAAGCAAGGTGAAAAGGAGTTGAATTTGAAACGACTACTATAAAACTATTGCATCAATTTAACTTTTGTGATTATCCTTACTGAAGAATTTCCATTTAAAATTTCATTCCTATTAACTTCTACTAACTTTCAGAGAGATACAGTATTCAGAGGGTTTAAACGATTTGACGTATAGTGTGGTAGACTATGAGAATGAAAATAAAATTTTCACAGTAGAAAATTACTAAAGCGAATATAAATTGGTCAATTTTTACTTGTTAGAAGAAGGAAAACGAGACGAAATATTGCTTGCATTGCAACAAGAAATATCCTAAATTGGCAACAATTGGTGCAGCCCCCTGGCAATTTCGAATATTAAATTTCAGCAAAAATTGTCTTCGCTTTAATTACATGTTTTGGAGGAGGGGATTAGCAGAGGGGATAGAAACTGTTAAGCTTATAATAATGAGTTGAAGACAATTCGAGTTCAAAATTACCTGAGGGCAAAAAATATCCAACTCTATTTGAGATGCCTTCTCTTGAGAAAGGAAATGGGAACCCACCTCAGTATTATTCCCACGAAAGTTACCACTCAGAGTAACCACAACGTGTCAATACTGACACTAATTCCTGGAGAGAGAGATTACGTGCTATGGATATTTTTTTTTTTAAGATCTTCGGCATCGAAGGCCATTTAGAGCTCGACTCTATCGCTTGAGAAGGGATGCGAACCCGCGAATCATGGTACAAATAGCCAGCACTCTAACCACACACCTAGGCCCGTGGGCTATGAATAATTTAAAGCAAAACATTAATTTTTTCAAAAATTATAATATGCTATATCCTGAAAATCGATTTCTAATATTTTCTGAATAATTTATCATTCAAGATATGATGGAATAAAAATTAAATCTAAGAGAGATAAAAAGATTGCTATCTTCAACTTTTGCTATTTCCTTATACGAATTATGATGAAAAATAAAACAAGAATAAAGAAATAGAATATATCTACAAAATACCTTTAGAATTTTAATATATTATAAAGAGAGAAAGAGAGAGAAAGACGTTATCGATAAACGATAAAAATGGAAATACAATTCCGAAATTAGATTAATCCTATTGGAAAATTAAATCAGAGAGAGATAAATAAAGATATCATTCTCTTTTTTTAATTAATTCAATAATAGATTAAAATTTAATTTAATGTAATGCTGTTACTTCAGCCCCAATAATATAGTCAGTTTTATTTTTCAGGGTTTAATACCAAACAAAGTATGGGAACATTTCCTTCCATCCTATATCTATATGAAATATATATATATTCGGCTTCGCCTTCCTGGACCCACCCCAGCTGGCTCGGGCCCGCCTGCGGCGGACCCTCGCCTTTTCTTCTTATTTATGAAAAAAAAAAACAATTATTACTATTCCAATCCATTGACTGCTTGAGGATTCGTTTACATTCATGGAATACACAAATGAAAAGAATACATAAATATTTCTCTATACATTTCCTATGGGGGAAATCGTAACTTTAAGAATTAATAACTCAAATGAAAATAATTTTCCTGTAATCCCGAGAAGGTCCTCTTTATGCATATAAAATTTCATTTCAAAATTCCAACGGGAAGTTGCCTAAATAGAGCGTGACAGACTGACGGACAGACAGACAGAAGGACATTAGCGAATTATGTATATAGATTTATTCATTTAAAATTTCAATTTAAATATTAATATTAACTGTTTAAAGCAAAGTGAGTATTTCTTGTTATTTTCGAATAAATAACCTTCTGAGTTTGACATTTTTAGGTTAATTTTAGCACAAGCATGCTTGCTGTGTAGTACCGAAGGTAATTTGTTTATGCTGGTACAAAAAGATTGCACATGCATGATTGTCAAGTTTACAGTTACATGTGTAGCCGCATTAAGGCGTTTGTTCAATTTATTTTGTCTCAAAGATTAATTCTTTATATAGGTTTTGCAGATAATATATGTTAAAGGTGAATGAAGGTGTGGAATAAATTAGGAAAAATATATTAAGTCAATTTTTTTACGAAGTCATAAAACGCCTTTTTATATAGATTAATAATAAAAAAATTGATAACTCTTATTTTATCTGAAAAAATATTCTCTCCCTGATCTCAAAAGTTTTCTTACTTTGACATTTAAGGTTATTTGGAAAAGAATTGTAAGAAAAAAAAACGAAGGAAGGAAATAATTTATTCCATTCTTTTAGATAAATGTTCAACTAATTTCTTCCGTTTTCTTGAAAGAAAAGAAATTTTTTATTAATTATCGACAAAAAAAAAAAAAAAAATCTAAAAATAAAAGAGGCAAAGCTGTAGGTAATTTAAAATTAAAAAGTTTATGATGATTGCTTTTGATTAAAATTTTTGATAGGTACTTAATATTCTAAATTTAATTAGAAGAAAAATAAATGGATATAATAAGAAATAAATCTTAAAAACAAGCATTCTGGGGAGAGCAGGAAATTTTTTCTAGATTCGTTTATCTATTTGGAGTTCAATCTAAAAAGACGATTCCTTCATGAAAACAAATTGAAAATGTCGTAAATTATCCCATGGGACCTGAGTATGAGCCCTTAACATCTACAGTGTTTCAACATAATTGAATCAACCGGGGGAAAAGAGACATTCATGAAAAATAAAATACTTATTTTTAAATATGTTCAAAGTAGTGGCTGTGAGATGTGAAGATGGATAATTATGGGCAGGAGCAGCCAATAAATAGACTCTGTATGCAGATTCAATCACCGGAGACGTTTCGGTTCTTTTTATTTAAGAACCATCTTCAGTCCTTAGTATAATTTGATTGAAGTGTCCACCATACTTTATCACAAGGTATTTAATGTTCATTCTTGACCTCAAAGTAGTTGTAGTTATACTGCAGATACTAGATATGTTCAAAGTAGTGGCTGTGAGATGTGAAGATGGATAATTATGGGCAGGAGCAGCCAATAAATAGACTCTGTATGCAGATTCAATCACCGGAGACGTTTCGGTTCTTTTTATTTAAGAACCATCTTCAGTCCTTAGTATAATTTGATTGAAGTGTCCACCATACTTTATCACAAGGTATTTAATGTTCATTCTTGACCTCAAAGTAGTTGTAGTTATACTGCAGATACTAGATATGTTCAAAGTAGTGGCTGTGAGATGTGAAGATGGATAATTATGGGCAGGAGCAGCCAATAAATAGACTCTGTATGCAGATTCAATCACCGGAGACGTTTCGGTTCCTTTTATTTAAGAACCATCTTCAGTCCTTAGTATAATTTGATTGAAGTGTCCACCATACCTGCCCATAATTATCCATCTTCACATCTCACAGCCACTACTTTGAACATATCTAGTATCTGCAGTATAACTACAACTACTTTGAGGTCAAGAATGAACATTAAATACCTTGTGATAAAGTATGGTGGACACTTCAATCAAATTATACTAAGGACTGAAGATGGTTCTTAAATAAAAAGAACCGAAACGTCTCCGGTGATTGAATCTGCATACAGAGTCTATTTATTGGCTGCTCCTGCCCATAATTATCCATCTTTACATCTCACAGCCACTACTTTGAACATATCTAGTATCTGCAGTATAACTACAACTACTTTGAGGTCAAGAATGAACATTAAATACCTTGTGATAAAGTATGGTGGACACTTCAATCAAATTATACTAAGGACTGAAGATGGTTCTTAAATAAAAAGAACCGAAACGTCTCCGGTGATTGAATCTGCATACAGAGTCTATTTATTGGCTGCTCCTGCCCATAATTATCCATCTTCACATCTCACAGCCACTACTTTGAACATATCTAGTATCTGTAGTATAACTACAACTACTTTGAGGTCAAGAATGAACATTAAATACCTTGTGATAAAGTATGGTGGACACTTCAATCAAATTATACTAAGGACTGAAGATGGTTCTTAAATAAAAAGAACCGAAACGTCTCCGGTGATTGAATCTGCATACAGAGTCTATTTATTGGCTGCTCCTGCCCATAATTATCCATCTTCACATCTCACAGCCACTACTTTGAACATATCTAGTATCTGCAGTATAACTACAACTACTTTGAGGTCAAGAATGAACATTAAATACCTTGTGATAAAGTATGGTGGACACTTCAATCAAATTATACTAAGGACTGAAGATGGTTCTTAAATAAAAAGAACCGAAACGTCTCCGGTGATTGAATCTGCACACAGAGTCTATTTATTGGCTGCTCCTGCCCATAATTATCCATCTTCACATCTCACAGCCACTACTTTGAACATATCTAGTATCTGCAGTATAACTACAACTACTTTGAGGTCAAGAATGAACATTAAATACCTTGTGATAAAGTATGGTGGACACTTCAATCAAATTATACTAAGGACTGAAGATGGTTCTTAAATAAAAAGAACCGAAACGTCTCCGGTGATTGAATCTGCATACAGAGTCTATTTATTGGCTGCTCCTGCCCATAATTATCCAACTTATTTTTAAATATCAAGCAAAATTTTGCCGGAATAATAATAATAATTCATAACTGTTCCTTGAAATATATTTTAAAATCAATGATCTGAACACGAATATACGAAGAATTAATTGTAAAGAAAATGTTAATTAGAAATATCGTGGTTAAGAGTGGCAAAAAGATTAATTAATAATTTATTAAAAGTAACTTGTCTTGTTTCAACTTTTAAAAAAAGATCAAATATCAATAATCTGAGAAAATAAATAAATTTTATATTAAACTCTCATTCAGGTCTATTCTCTAAAAACAGACGTTAAAATTTAAAATAAACAAATAGGTGTTAAAAAGTAATATAAAAACAATCAGCGTTAAAAAATGCTATTCAAAATCACTTCCTTGCCTCAAATAGCTATTCTGTAAACAAAAATTTTAAAGCCAAAGCGTTAACATTTAGTAAATTGTGTTAAAAATTAATGTCATGTCTAGGGGTCCCTTTAATATTTTAACGTCGTTTTTAAAATAAAAATGGCTTCCTTAACCTAAAAAATAAGGTTATGAATTTGATAGCTTTGAAATAAAAGCTATATGTTAACATCGCTGTTAAAACTTTGTTTAGAGAATAGCGTTTTTTTAACGCTGATTGTGCCCTCGGGGTTTGGTGTAGAGGTTAGCGTGCTAAACTCGTATACCAAACGTCGCGGGTTCGGACCCCAGGCAGTCCGATGATTTTATTTAAGCCACTTGGATACCAAATGGCTTAAATAAGAATGCCTGGACACCAAATAAATATATATTATACAAATACGAGTAACGTTTAAAGTCTTAAATGGCCTAAGTTGCCGAAAAGACTGTATGAATGTGTGTGTGAATGTGAGTGTGAATGAGAAAAAAGTGTGAGTGTTTTTGAAAAAAAAAAAACGCTGATTGTTTTTACATTATTTTTTAACACCCATTTGTTTATTTTAAATTTTAACATCTGTTTTTATTTAGTGAATAGACCTGATAAGGACCTTAAATACAATAGTAAAATACAATAATCACAATAAACAAAATACAAAAAAACAATCATTTATTTCAAATAAGTTAACAAATAACTATATTATCCGGACTAATTGGAATTAGAAGTGGTTCGTATAATCAATGATGTGTTCGCCCTCCCCTACCCCCGAAAAATTCTATATACGCCCCTGCATAAATTAATATAAGTTGGCTATAGGCCCGGGGATCTGGCAACGGATTAAAGCAACAACCTCTAAGATCGATGCAGTTAATAAAAGCCAAGGACGGTGAAACCTCGGGCGGGTGGCCTCGAGGAATTAGCGTGTGGAACGTCTCCCGGGAGCCATCGGTATTTATCAATAAATAAAAGTGAACCCTAAATGGCCTCAGCAGCCGAAAAGGTAAATTAATAAAAGTACGCTATATCGTTATTTAGTAGAAAAATAAGTTAACTTTATATCTATAACTACTCGAGTATATTTATTAATTTCAGCTTTCTAATTTTTTATTTTTTTTATTAATTTTATGCCCCACTATCCTTCCTACCATGAGGCCTGTTTTTTAATAAGTCTAATTTATTTTATTTTAAGGGATGTCTATTCAAATTCAACTTTTAGAAAGATTATCTATAAAATTTTTAATAAAACACTATTTAGAGAAATTTTAGGATTAGCATAAATACATATAATATATTTGTTATGTAATAATAAGAATGTACTTAATAAAAAAAGTATTAAAGATTTAAATAAATTTATTCAAGGTCTGCCAAAATGAGATAAGTTTAAGAGGATTTCAATTTAATCTTAAGTTATTTAATTAATGTACAAGGAGTGTGTGGTTTATTAATTAATTAATCCGGAATTTTTCTTTTTACCCAAGAAGAGAGAGAAAAATGTCTCCGAGGAGATATTTTAATGCTTGGCTGCTATTAAACATGTGACACCTGAATATTCATCAAACGTGCCATTAAGAGGGAAAACTCATTTCAGCTCCCGAATGTATAACAACCGAGCCTGCCTCTCCTCAAACTCTCAATCTCTTTAAATAATCCCCTTCTTTTGAATTAAAATAAGAATCTTTTTTTATTTTATTTTTTTATTTTTGTACTAAAAATATACAAACTCACTCTATGAAAGAGATTTGAATAGGAATGATAATTGTCTAGTTAATTAGGAGAGATAATGAAATTATCATAAAGGATTTAATAATAACTCTATGGAAAATCTGCATTGATTCATCTTGTCAAATAAATCATTGTATTTACGGTGAGCAAAATACAATATATACAATAAAAATCTGGTGTGACTGGTTGCACAGCACACAACTTGCTCTTACTAAAGGTAAGAGAAAGTTATGTCCTGAGCTTGTCACAACAGATTTTTCCGCCGATTCAAGATGTAAAATTTATAAACATGGAAAAATGTATTTTGCTACGATGATAACCATTTTCCTTATCTTTCCTATGAAGTAAAAGAGTAAAGTGTACTTCAGAAGATTTCAATGGCAAAATGAGAATATACATTTTAAAGAGCATCTAAAAAAAAATAGCTGATTTTTGGATTTTAATCAAAATCGCTGAAGCGAATTTTGAGAAAATTGAAAAAAAAAAGTGAAAAAGTAGTAGTACTTTTTGGGCCGATTTTTTTTCAAAAGCTTCATGTTAAGCCCTATGGGGGTACCTAACTTAAATATAAAATTTCAACCTCATAGCTCTTTTCGTACTTGATTTGTTATGTTCACAGACACACAGACAAACAGACCATTTTGCGAAAACCACTTTTTTTGAGTTCAGGGGACCTCAAAAAGTGTATCCATCAAAATCTCTGACATCGAATTATTACATGATTCCAATACTTTCTCTATTTATTAATATATATAGATAAGAGAAAATAAAATGATGTGTAAT
>JAKCPI010007607.1:0-23456 GCA_023213315.1 Euborellia annulipes
CTGCAGCAGTCAACTTTATCACATACGTCTTTGAATTGAATTTGAGCCTCTCAACCGCAGAAGGAAATTTACTTATATATAAACGTACCTCAGTTTTTTTCTAAACTTTCTCCTTTAATTTTCTGATTTGCTATTAATTTAAATTTCGTTAAATGAGAAATATAATCTTTAAGAAGAAACTTCGGAGGTCCCTTCGTTTTTTCAAACCATTTATTTAAACATTTTTTTAATACTCTCAATTTTATTTCTGATTCCTTTTAAAGAAATGCTTTTTCTCACTTTTTCCTTTTTTTAGTATTTTGAGGATTTTTTCACCATTTGAATCTATTTCATAATTATGATTTTCCTCCAGCATTCTTTCACCCTCTGATAAATAAGTTTCATCACTATCATAATTAAAAGAAGTTTCCATTTTTTTTAAATTTTAAACTTAACTAATACTTTTTGGTCAAAATCAATGCTGAAAAACTAATGTCAAATTAAAATTTCCGCTTTAAGTTGTAGATGCAGAAATACTCAATAAAAAAAGAATTTATTTAATTTTTTCTTATCAGTGTTCTCTTATAATTCTTTTGAATACCCTTTTATTTTTATCTTAATTTTTATTGATTAAGTTTAAGATTTTAATTATTATATTAGATAAAAATTTATTTAAAAATTAAGATTAGAGAAAAACACAACAATTAAATGAGTTTAGTTTTTTTTTCTGTAAATCGTTGTGAAACCTGAGTCTTATTCCTTTCAATTTAAATAGTTCTTTTTAGATCGTTCTTATTTTTTGTTCATATTTTTTTTTCCTTTTTGTTGCACAATTTTTCATTTGTAAAACTTCTTTAAATAGATCCTTCATAACTCTCTGATTTAGTTATAAATTATTGAATTAGTGTAGTCAACTGCCAAGTTTTTTCATGCAAATAATAAAGTTTTTGTTAGCCTAAATCTATTTTGTTTTGCAACATTTAAATCGAATCTCCTACAAACCCGTTCTTTTGAACTAATCTTCCTATGATTAGTTCTGAACGACATCCTTTTTTCCTCAATTGACACAAGTCCATTTTCTTTTTCTACAAAAATAATTTACAAACTTTTATTTCTTGGTCGTTTTTATACCATTACCTGTTTGATATGCATTTTTTTCCTTCAACCTCGTTAATAATTTAAAAATGTTCTCCTATGATGTGTTTTAAGTGATCAATTGCTCATTAAAATGTTTTAAGTTTTTCTTAAATCCATCACGTGAAGGACAATAGCAGGACATTTCCTGTGACGTTTTAATCAATTTTAATAAAATAATTAACCAGTGGCGATTTAATTATGTGAGTTTTCCATTTTTTTAACTTTCATAAATAATATAATTTTCTACTTTAATTAATCGTATCTCTTTTATTAGTATTTTATATGAAAACTTTATTGCAAAGTAAGTTTTATTTTGACATTTATAAAATGGTTTTTGTTTATTAATTATAAATAAATAAATTTTAAATGTCAATTCCTTTACTAATTATTTTATAAATATTAATTCTTTTACTGGAGATGGATCTTTTTTTAAAAAATTAAATAAATATTATGTCTTTAAGCAAAACTTGTTATTCGAGTTGGGGAAGCAAGAAACATTGGAAAAAATTATTTTTACTTATTATCTTTGTCATTGAAGCATTTTTATTTTAAAAAAAATGTCAAAATATAAACTTTGCAGCTAGATAATATTATTTATTAATTAAAAGCCTTTGTCTTCCTTATTTTGCAATGATCTGAAAAGTTAAATCTTTCTTTTTTTTTTAGAGAATCTACTATTAATTATTTCATTTCAAATCAAAATCTTTATTTAAGATACATTTTTAAAGGGATAGGATAATGGAAAAAATGGCAAAATTTTTATTTGAGAAGGCCAAATATTTATTTTTATAGAGTTTTGTTTGAAAGTTGCCTAAATTATATTCAACTTTTTATATTTTAATCTCATTTCTCCTTTATATTTTCATTTATTTTTTATTCTCCCACAGCATACCTTTCTTGGGAGATTATCCTATTATATGAATAAAATTTAGTTATCTTATTTTTTTATTTATTACATTTTAAAGTGGCTGGATGCCAAAAAATTTAATAATAATATCACAATTAGAGTTGCTGATCTTCTAAAATTTTATCTTTTTCAGGGGCTAACAAAATAGAATTTTAACCTTTTCTCTATTATTCCTTTTCATCTAATATTTTCATTTCTAGAAAAAATTTTTGAATGTTTTTTACATTCTCAACGAAAGAAAGTTTTGTAATCATCAAAAAATTCAGAAAGATTTTAACGATTCTGAACTTTTTAGACCTCCCAGAGTCGAAAACAAGTATTTTTAGAATTATGTTTGGGAGTGTTTGAACAATTTCAAAGAGCTAAAGAGATCAAATTTCTTTTGTTTTTTACATAAAAAAATTGTACCGTAGCTCTAAAGCAAAAATGAATAAAAAATAAATTGAATTACAATAATGAATACAGATATCTTCTTTGACATAATCCCAAATCTTTCTTTAGCAATATTTTTAATAAATGATCCTCAAATCCAATTTTGTTTTACACATAATTTGATGTTTTTTCCTTTAGATGACTTATCTCAATTTCTCAGGTGTCCGTGAGAGTAAAAAAAAAAACTATTTTTTTTCCTCTACACAATAATAATTTTCAATCGCTACTGGAAATTTTCAATCTCGCTTTCGTGCAAAATTGAGAAACATCATGTTGCCTCTACAATAACGATGTTTATTTATACAATACTTGAACTTATAAGGCATCCATTTGCATTTGCTACGGGATATATAGGCAATATTTTTTATTTGATTATCTAACCAAATGCAAACTTTGTTTTGATAGATATTTTTTAACTTGCGTAATTTTTAATCACGAAGGCTGGGGGGCCTGGCAACAGTCACCACAATCGTTGCGGTTAAGCAATGCCAAGCGCGGCGAAATCTCTGGATTGATGACCACGAACAATCAGCGTGTGGAACGTCCCCCGATAGCCATCAATATTGTATTTAAAATTATATAAAATAAAAATAAAATGATTTATTTGTTTGCTCATTGCTTACAAATGGATTCGAGATATATACAAAAATAATATGACAATTTATAATAAGTAATCAATTTTTCTGTGTTAATCATCCCAGTCGTTTGGGCAGAATGATCTGAGCTTCAGAGCCCCAGTTATAAACGCGAACACTCCCTCCACTTCCTTGATAGAATTCGTTGTTAATATCTCCTCAAGGTTTTTTCTATTGTTGCCCGGGAGGTAACTTCGCAGTGGGTTGTAGACAGGGCATTTCAGAATGATGTGTTGAAGTGTTTCCTCTTTGTGGAGATTACATAGAGTGCACATTTTGGTTTGGGTGACCTTGTATTCTATGTTGTCTATCCACGTCCTATACCGTTCTGTTCCAGATATTCTCAATTGGCTGAAGATTTTGATTTTTTTGCCAGCTACAGTCCAGTTCAAGGTATTCTTCATTTCCACATTTGTTGAAGCTACATAAGTTTTTGTATATGGGGCTGTAGGTCGATTCTCTAATTCTATTTAGATCTTCTTCGAGGTTGTGGAAGCGCCATTTTTCTATTAGAAGAGGTATTTTACTTCTTATGGAT
Organism: Euborellia annulipes; assembly: GCA_023213315.1. NCBI lineage: Eukaryota > Metazoa > Arthropoda > Insecta > Dermaptera > Anisolabididae > Euborellia > Euborellia annulipes. The sequence goes on from JAKCPI010007607.1 coordinate 3,629, forward strand.
GTTGGGTTGATGTCATTGAAAATATCCTCCTCATTGATCCTTGTGAGTAGTGCCTTTAGCTGCGTCACCCAGTTCCAGCCGGCATTGTTTGATGTTCCGCCGTCCATCCGCATTCATGCCTCGAAACAGTGCTTCGGGATTCTGGCCTGAGACATACTCAACAAGTTGGCCCACCATTTAAGACATCTTCCAAATACATCTGTGCTCAAGGGATATCTTCCCGTTTCCTTTCTAACCATGTAATTAGGCGTATTTCGAGGCCAGCCTAGAGCGCGCTTAAAAAATTCAACCTGAATTCTCTCGATTTCATCCAAATATCTGACCGCCCAAACTTCGGAACCGTATAAGAGAGTGGCAGTTACAATTGAGTCGAAGAGTTTAGTTCTTGCCTCCCAGTTCATAGATCTGCACTTTGCAGTGGTATCAATGACCCTTCCCAAAGCTATTCTAGCTTTAGATATGGAATTCTGGCATGCCAGTCTAAATTTTCCCGAGGAAGAGAATTCCACTCCGAGGTAGGTATAACTTTTAAGGTGCGGTCACACCGGGACCGGACTTGAGTTTACTGACTAGAGTTCTAACGGAGTCCGAATCGCGGGGGTTTTACACCGAAACCTCACTGGAGTGACGTCATCTTCCGTCTGTGTTATTTGATGACGCGTATGACGTATGAGTTTATGTAAAGGTTAGAATTATCTGTCACCCATAGCCCTATTTACGAAAGAGAAAGTTTATTTTATTTAAAAATATCTTTATATTATTTGTATTCACCCTTATTTCTTCGATCTTGTTCAACCAGGGAATAAATAAGAAAAAAAAGAGGTTATATTTTACTGTCAAATCGGGGGAAAAAATGAATGTCAAATGAAGATAGGCATTTGCACCAAGGGTGGTGAAAACAAAAAACTATTTTACATTTGAATGATGATACTTTATTAAGAAATTTATTTCTTAGTTAACTTAATAAAATTAATTCAAGTTAAATTAAGAAATATTTTTTGCAAATTTTAAGTCAAAAATATATCATAATTGACTATTTAAAAAATAATATTTTATTAATTTAAAAAAATTTGGAATATATTTGCTTTGACTTAACATATATTTCCTGAAATTTTTAACAAAAATACAAGTTATCTCAATATTATTATTTATTTGTATTATTATTACTTAAATAAAGCCTTATATTGCCAAAAATGTCTTTATTAAGGAACCGATCAAACAGCTGATTGAAAAAGTCGGCCATGTTGGCCTTTTCTGACAGCCGGAGTCAGGTCCCGATCCAACAAAATTGGTTAGCCACCAGAGTCCGTATCGTGACGTAGCTCCGCTCAACTCCGTTTCGGCAGCAGTGTGTGCACCTCCATAGAAATACATAGGTTGGGTCCGCCACCGGACTCAACTCAAGTCAAGTCAGGTTCCGGTGTGATCGCACCTTTAACATAGTCGAGTTTATTTCCCTCCCAATTTAAGTTTTCGAGTTCTCTCCTTCTTCCGAATCTTTGAAATATGATTGCTTTGGTCTTGTCTGTGTTTAACACTAAATCGTTCTCTCTTGTGTATTTTTCGAGAGATTTCAGTTTTTTCTGAGCGTCTATTCGGTTATTGGCCAGGAGGACGATGTCATCGGCATACAAAATTATATAAATAAATTTATAACTCCTAAATAGTCGGCAGCCGAAAAGGTTTAAAACAAAACACAATTTTTAACGAATCTAATCTGTTTTTCGTATTTTTATAGCATTACAACATGAAGATGGTTGATGCATAAATTTGTTTTGGATAACTGTATTTTATTTTAATGCCGCATTTTTTTTTCTATTTACGAGTTTATGCTTAATCTTGAGTAAATAAAATATTCTCATCAAGGTTCATTCATATTCTACTGTATTACCAACTCTTTTAAAACGACTCTATATAAATATACCAAGTGTAGCCCTCGGGGCTTGGTGTAGGGTTTAGCGTGCTGAAACCTCGTATACCAAACGTCGCGGGTTCGGACCCCAGGCAGTCCGATAATTTTATTTAAGCCATTTGGATACCAAATGGCTTAAATAGAATGCCTGGACTCCAAATAAATATATATTATTAAATAACGGTTAAAAGTCTTAAATGGCCTAAGTTGCCAAAAAGACTGTGTGAATGTATCTGTGAATGGGAGAGTGAATGAGAAAAAAGTGTGAGTGTTAAAAAAAAAAAAAAAAATACCAAGTGTACCGGAAAGTCTTCTTTTTGTAAAAAAAAAAACTACATAATTTTCAAGAAAACGGAAAAATGTATTTATTCAAAGTATTGGCCATTTGATTCTACAAATCTCACGCAACTTTCAGGGAATTCATGGATGCCATCTAAAAAAAACTGTTTGTCCTTTGAGCAAAACCATTTTCTAACTTCTTCTCTGAAAGCGCGTGTCCCATTGATGCGAAAAGGTGTTAGTCGGAAGGGGCAAGGTTGAGAGAACAGCGGGTCAGCGGGTGGGATAATAAGTCCCATCTAAATTCTTTTAACTCTTTACAGGTTTTGCTGTTTGAGAAGGCGCATTATCAACTTGTAGATTTTTCCCATTGCTCATAATTTCTTTAAACACATTTAATGTTCTTGCCAATTGTTTTTGAGTTATCTTCATCCAATAACGCCTGCAGTTCCGCATTTTCGGCCCTAACAGAACGTTTTTTTGTCTTGGACATCAAAATCTCCACTTTTGAATTGTCGAAACCAATCCTCTCAAGTTTTTATGGTCCCCGTAAGTTTCTACCAACAAACGATGACTTTTAGCGGCCACGAATTCACTTTTTCAGGCACGAAACTCGACATGTTCAAAGCGGTATAAATCTGTCTGTGTTTAACTTTCACTAAATTTTTGGCTTGAAGCTTGATGTTAGTAGAATAAAATGATTAGTATTGTGCAGTAGACGCTAGCGGTGCCTTTCCGGTACACCTGGAATAGCCTATATACAGTCGACTCTCGATAATTCAAACTCTTAAACTTCGGTAAATCGTAAAAACTGCTGTGTTTTTAGATCCACTCGATGAACTGGAACTCCTTTTCGAATCAAGAGGGGGAGAGAACGTTCTATAAATCGATCGAGGCCATTCGCCCTCTTTACAATTCGAATTTTTCCTAGCAATGTTTACTCCCCATTTCCAGTGAAATGTTTCCCTCCTCCCAGCCCAGCTGAATCTCCCAATTCTCTTTAGTTTGTGACGATGCAAGGCAGATGTGCGTCTCCCTTATTGTGACCGAAAAAGATACCTCGGCCGAGGCAAGTGGTTCGAAAAAAATATCCCCAAATTTTCAATATTCCACTATCAACGCTGTCTACAATTCTAAAAAATAAAGAAAAAAGTATTATTATCATTATTTTTACTTTTTTTCTTGATGCTTGAATATTTTTCTTTCCTCTTGATCAGTGGTTCCCAACCTTTTTGACCCATCGCCCCTTTCAAAAGGTTGTCTAACACCGATCGCCCCCCCCTCTTCATTTAATTTTTCGACTAATAGCAAAAAATTAATATATTTTGTACAGAAAAATTTTCACGGCGCCCCAAGAGAACAGCCGCGGTTGGGAAAGACTGGTATACCTGCTGTACATACACACATCTACATGGTTCAAATTGAATCAAGTTCATGGATTCTGTGGTCTGCATCTCTGCATTTACGTACAAAATATGATTTGAAATTTTTAATAAATTTATTTCAATGTTAAAAATGAATCAAGTTCCTCAGATAACGTTTTCTGTTGAATAAATACAACAGTTGCAGAAATAGTGACCAAAATGATGAAATTTTTTAAATAAATTCTATTATTAATCTCCCTATACTAAAATTACTAACTAAAAAAAACCACAATTAATGCCAAAAATTTATTTAAAAAAATACTCCTGACTCTAGGAGTATTAGGCAAGATTTTTATTCTTTATCTCTACCCAAACTTCTAAAAATTTAAAAATAATTTTATTTTTATGAAGAAAATAACAAAAATGGATCTTTTTTCAGCGGTCAATCTTTATTTAATGAAAACAAAAGCGACGTTTCGATTCTAGATTGGATTTATCTTCAATGTTATTTTTATGATAATATTGTGTCCTCTTCTATCCTGACCATCCTGTAAATAGGAGATTTTTCTCTTTGATTTTTGTTCTTTTAAATTTTAGTAAACTAATAATTTTTCTCCCTTTGAATACTCATCGCCCCCCTGAAAACCCAAATCGCCCACTTGGGGGCGATCGCCCCCAGGTTGGGAATCACTGCTCTTGATAATTCAAACTTCTTTATATTTCAAAGTCTCGATAATTCAAATTTTCCCTTGGATTTCGAATTATCGAGATTTGACTGTATATAGAACAAAAAACTATTTTATTCATTCTTATCTTATTCTCTTAAATTCATTCTCAAAAGAAAGAAAAATACTTTCTTTTCCATAAAAAAGATAAAAACTTTCCTTTTTTTTTTCTTGATAAGGTTTTATTTATTATTAAAAAAAAAAATATATATATTGATAAATTATCTAATAAGAATGTACATTTTTTTGCTTTCAGATTCGATTGTGTCGGTGGGGTATTGGTTCTGGACATGAATCCACGAGTTTGCATTTTGCTATCAAGTAGAGTTTGGTTGTAACCCTGACCCTTGAACTTGGGAAGCTAATCCAAATCAAAATGTACCCATGTCAGCCTTTGCCGAAGCATATCACCATTTTGTATCTGATCGCCGTAGTCAATTGTTTAGCCCTCTTTAGCCATGTCGCCTATGTCAACGCGGAGGTTCTTGTCTATACGACCGACGATAACAAAGAGCCAGTCCGAATTTTTCATGACCTTCAAGCACGATTTGGCGATTCACTACCTCTTGAAGGATTAAAGGTTTTTATCCTCATATTTTTGATGACTCACACCTGTTTTTATTTATTTTCCCTTAAACGAATGCCATGTGTTGTTTATAAATATATAAATCAATACTGCCGGAAATTTAATTATATTATCTATTTGAATGTCTATTAGTTATATAAAATGTATATTTATCAATTTTTAATATGAGTATGAAGGTTGTGTCCTTTGAAAAGGACAATAATTGATAATAAATAAATATGACCACGAAATTATTAATAAACCAATTTTCGAGACCTTTTTATTTGAATCAAATATTAATATTCAACAAAAACTAAATAAGTTACACGAATGTTTGGGACCTCGGTTGTATAAGTGAAATTGCTAACTGGAGATCCCGGGCTCGATTCGAGAGGACGTTTAGCCAGCAGGAAATACCTATAGTCACAAATATTCTGACTCTTTCTTTTCTATTTCGCGATTAAATTATGAATAGAGAGATGTTTTCATTGATATGCTAGTGAGTCATTGTAAAATCATTAAAATAACTTTTATTACTTTTATATACTCTAGGATTGCCTGTTAATTATTTTTTAATAAAATTTATTATAGCTATTATATAGAATTGTTTAATAAATAAATATTTAATTTTATACTGTCATTTAACGACTTCTAATACGAGGGTGAGCCAATAAATAAGTCGGACGCAATAATAATCAAAGTAACTCGTTGAAATTTATTCTACTTTTCTACATAATCACCCTGTACAGTGAAGGACAATATTAAGTCCCACCCATGCCTTTTCTACTTGTGATTATTTCATTTATTTTTATAAAAGAAAATGAAAATCTTTATTGAAAATGAAAGTTTCCATTAAAAAATATAAAATATTTTTTAAAAATAACGCTATTTCGTAGTTTATTTCTTGGACAGGTATATATAATCACAAAATTATTAAAATTTTTAATAATTTATTAGTTCTTGACAGATGCATTACTGTTTGGGCCCAACTCAACAGCCATCTTCAGAACATAAGACATCCACACATAATATTTGAATAGAATAATAAATATGTGATTTTATAATAAGGAGAGGTTTGCGTGATGGATGAGTTTGAAAAAGAGGTAAAATAAAGAGCGTGGTTTAGAAAACTAGAACGAGAACAATTTTTTTATTTATTTCTAACACAACAAAACGATATTGTTACAACAATATTTATTACTAACAATATTGGCGCGCATTATTAACGAATAATAATAATACTCCAACAAAATAAATGTCTAAATATTGTTATAACGCAGTTTTTAGACATTTATTTACTGCGTTATAACAATATTTAGACATTTATTTATTATTCTATTCAAATATTATGTGTGGATGTCTTATGTTCTGAAGATGGCTGTTAAGTTGGCCCCAAGCAGTAATGCATCTGTCAAGAACTAATAAATTAATAAAATTTTAATTATTTTTTGATTATATATACATTAGGGTGTCCCTTATTTTTCGATTTTTATTTTTTTTTTGGTTATACCCTCTAATTTTTTTACTTATATTCTAAAACACTCGTAAATAAAATTTGACCCCATTTGGAGTTCATTTACCTCCCCCGACCGTCTTGGGCGGGATTTTGAAAATTTTTATTTTTTTGCGTATACGTTCTCATTTTGTTTATTATATTAAAAAATACCCACAAATCAAATTTTACGTCAATCGGAGTTCATTTAGCCCCCCGACCCCCCTGTGAAAAAATTTCGAAATTTTTTTTTCTCGGATAGGTTATAATTTTGTTGATTCTATTAAAAAACACTCGCAAAATAAATTTTACATCATTGAAAGTTCATTAACTACCCCCTACCCCCTTGAAACATGCCCAGTTAGGTGAGAGAGTATTGGCGCGCTCCCGCGGCGACTTCCTATCTTTAATATGCAATTATTTAATTTTGTTGAAATAATTTGATTAGAAAATAATAAAACAAGAAATTAAATACCAATATTTACTTAAAAGTACAAAAAAGTAATAAATTTTGTTGATATTTCCTTTTTTTTACAGTCGGGATAAAAATGCCTCCTTTCTGCTCCAGCTCACAACGTTGAAGGAATGGCTTTTGGTCTCCCTCAACGATTATTATGAAAGTTTTCTATTAGCATTACAGCCCTTTCAGCTGTATAATTCACAGCTTTTATAGAAAGAACTGGTCTTTTGACTTCTAAATCTGCCACGAGAGAGGATTCTCTTCAAAAGAGTGTCGTTCTACCTTCAATGGAGAATATCTTTTTACGAAATCCTATAGACTTTTCTTCTTTAAATTAATTACCATCTTCGTTTTTGTTTGGACGTATATTAATATTTATTAATTCAAATATCCAACAAACGATAGGGTGCCGCCCGGAGTAGAACCACGAATCCACTGATTTATATTCAGTGTGCCCTAACCGCTGAACCACAGCACGGTATTCGGTTATTTGAGATCATTCAGAATCTCGTTTTGTATATAATATCTTATATATTATATGTATAATTTCTTATTTATCTTCGTTTTTGTTTGTCAATTTTATCATCCAAAAGCGATATACCCAGTAAAGAAAAAGACCTCTTCTTCAGTTAAATTATATTTGGAGGAAATTTAGGGTTAGATTGAGCAACCCAGACAAACAAGGACTACCAGATATCTGTTTCTTTATGACAACGACGTATGTTAAGCTATGGATTCAATGTATTTCGGCAGTAAAGGCAAGTTTTCAAGATTTTAGCTTTCTGAAAGCATTACAAGATTACGAAAGGTTCCGATCATTTTTAAAGCAGCCTTAAGAAAATTTTTCCCTAATATAATTTAACTAGCGAAGTGTTCATTATATCTCTTTTGGATGGTGAAGTTGACGTCCGAACAAAAACGAATATGGTAATTAATTTAAAGAAGAAAAGTCGAGAGGATTTTGTAAAAAGGTATTCTCCATTGAAGGTAGAACGACACTCTTTTTGAAGAGAATCCTCTCTCGTGGCAGATTTAGAAGTCAAAAAGACCAGTTCTTTCTCTAAAAGCTGTGAATGATACAGCTGAAAGGGCTGTAATGCTAATAGAAAACTTTCATAATAATCGTTGAGGAGACCAAAAGCCATTCCTTCAACGTTGTGAGCTGGAGCAGAAAGGAGGCATTTTTATCCCGACTGTAAAAAAAAAAGGAAATATCAACAAAATTTATTACTTTTTTGTACTTTTTAAGTAAATATTGGTATTTAATTTCTTGTTTTATTATTTTCTAATCAAATTATTTCAACAAAATTAAATAATTGCATATTAAAGATAGGAAGTCGCAGCGGGAGCGCGCCAATACTCTCTCACCTAACTGGGCATGTTTCAAGGGGCAGGGGTAGTTAATGAACTTGCAATGATGTAAAATTTATTTTGCGAGTGTTTTTTAATAGAATCAACAAAATTATAACCTATCCGAGAAAAAAAAATTTCGAAATTTTTTTCACAGGGGGGTCGGGGGGCTAAATGAACTCCGATTGACGTAAAATTTGATTTGTGGGTATTTTTTAATATAATAAACAAAATGAGAACGTATACGCAAAAAAATAAAAATTTTCAAATCCGCCCAAGACGGTCGGGGAGGTAAATGAACTCCAAATGGGGTCAAATTTTATTTACGAGTGTTTTAGGAATATAAGTAAAAAAATTAGAGGGTATAACCAAAAAAAAAATAAAAATCGAAAAATAAGGGACACCCTAATATACATACCATCCGTTAAACCTGTCCAAGAAATAAACTACGAGATAGCGTTATTCTTAATATAATTATTGGACTGCATCCACACTCTTTCATTTTAAAATATTTTTTAAAAACAATGAAATAATCATAAGTATAATATTGTCCCTCACTGTACATTGAGACACTTATCCCATCTCTTTATAAGGCCTTGAACGCCGGCGGCAAAGAAGTCTTTTGGTTGCGAAACTCTTGGATTACGGCATCATCAATTTCTATGTGACGGCTAACCAAATGACTTTTTAGGGACCCGAACTCATGAAAATCACTCGGTAGGGTGGATGTTGCAACCGTTCCTAACGAAATCTTTGTAACAGCACTTGCTGAATGAGGGGGCATTGTCTGTCATCCAGGGGTCAGGAGTCCATTTCATAAAGGTTGACAATGCGACAATTGTCAAAAATTGACATAAATTGTCAAGCTTACACTATGAATTTATTTTATTGTCGACTGCTGAAAAGCAGTTCAATTACAACGATTGTCAACACGTTTCATAAAAAAATTGTCAGTTAATACAAATTTGTCACTTTTTACTTCCTTCTACCCAGCTGCTCATTTTTATTTTTTAAGTAATATCCAATCGCTGAACGGTTTGGACCGAAACTAACCGAGCCGAAGCCGAGAAAGTTCCCTAGTTGTTTTAAATTTTATTTTCTCTACACAGGCTGAATCTTAACCGAACCGAACCCGGCAAATTCGGGACCACTGCAAGTTGTTTTAAATGATATTCGAATCCCCAACCGAGAATTTAAGTTCCTTAAGTTTCTTTAATATTTGTTTTAAATATAGGCCTAGTTTTTGAATAAATAAAATATATATAGGTTAATGTCACCTATATATTTCTTCTATATTTTCGTTATTTTTATATAAATCTGAATCAAATTGTCTTTGCCTCCTCTTTTTTGGCTAATAAAAAAGAATGGATAGAGAAAAAAAAACGAAAAAGTTATCTATCATAGAAAAAAAATAATCGACATCATATTTAATTCAGGCTTATTTATTAGATATGTTGCAAATTAGATATATTCTAGGTTATACGACACAGCTTTTAATGCCTGTCAGAATTTTTCTACAATCGTCAAACAATGTCCCGACAATTATCGTTTCTAAAACAAAAAGTGACAAATTGTCAAAATTCACCTAGCCCACGGGGCGTGGTGTGAGAGGTTAGCGTGCTAACCTCATATACCAAACGTCGCGGGTTCGGACCCCAGGCAGTCCGATGATTTTATTTAAGCCATCTGGATACCAGATGGCTTAAATAAAATTGCCTGGACCCTAATATATATAAAAATTCATAAATAACGGTTATCGTAAATGTCTTATATGGCCTGAGCTGCCGAAAAAGACAGTGTGAATGTGTGTGTGAGGTGTGAGTGTGAATGAGAAAAAAGTGTGAATGTTTTTTTAGACTAAAAAAAAAAAAAAAAAAAAAAAAAATTCACCTATCAGCTTAGAAATTTTATGAAAGCCAAAAAATGACAAATTTTCATGACAATTTTACAAAAATGTCATTTTTTTACTTGACAATGAAGTCAAGAGCGGATTTTTATGAAACAGGTACGGTACTCGACAAATTGACAAATTGTCAGCTTTATGAAATAGGGCCCAAGTCGCTTGCGGCGAATAGCCTGTTCGAGTTTCCGCAGTATGACCTAACAAAAACAATAAAGATATTATTATTATTATAATATATTAAAAGATCTTTAAATGAATTTTCATTTCTTTATTTTCTAGGGGCTCTTAGTAAATGCAAATCCGCCGTCAGCGTGTCAGAGTATCCAACCGCCCCCAAATAATACAGAATATTCGGGCAAATGGTTTGTTTTAATTCAAAGATATGGCTGTTCTTTCGAGATCAAAGTTCGTAATGCACAGGCGGCCAATTTCTCTGCTGCTATTGTCCATAACGTTAACTCTAGTGAACTTGGTAAGTTTTTCTTCCTGTTACCTTTTTTTTTTGAGGTAATTTTAGTTTTGTTTCTCTCTCCCATGGGAATATTTTGTCAAATACACATGCATTAAACAAAGAAGACAATATTATATTTTAATTCTAGCCAAAATATGATAAGATTGTTCTATTGTTTGATTTGGAGTCAAAACAAATAAAAAGGAAAGTTGATTAACTTGTTCTCTAATTAATCTATATATAGCCTAAATAAAGTAGCTTGTGAATATAAAATGCGCATTATCAAATAAAGATCAAATAAAAAATCTTTTCAGGATAGGTGAAAAGAAGAAGAAAATAGTTGTATTTCATTATTTTTATTCCCATTATGTTGACGTTTCGATCCCGGTTGGGATCATCCTCAGAACAAATATGTGTAAATTATATAATTCAATCATCCTCCTGATTTGTCTTGCGACGTGACTATCAACTCTCTTGACCACTTTTTTCAATCGTATTTTAACTAATATAATTAAAGTGAAACTTTTATTATATCGATACGAATTTTTTGGTTCTTCTATCAGCATGTCGCGTTACAAGCCGTGACGTAAAAAGCCATGACGCTACAAGCCATGACGTCACTATATGTGACGTCATGGCGACTCACACCAGGTTTTTTTTTACTACGCTACGGCATTTATACTTATTGAAAAATGATATTCCAGACCTCAGAAAGTTCTTTTTTTATTTATGTTTATATCTTTAAGTTCTGCAAATGATATATGATTGAATTATATAATTTACACTATTAATATTTAACACCCATCTGTTCTGAGGATGATCCCAACCGGGATCGAAACGTCAATATAATAGGAATAAAAATAATGAAATACAACTAGCTGCGAATTTTCTTCTTTTCACCTATCCTGATTAAACTACCAGCTATAAGTCCTACGTATCTAAAAAATCTTTTGATTTTGTTAGCGAGGCGAATAGCTGAATCAATATGTAGTAGAAAAGTAGAAAAAGGTCGAGCAGCTATGTTAATTTCTTTATTCAAGAACCCACAGCGACGTTTCGGTCGACTAAGAGGTTTTTCTGTTGACTGAACTCTAGCTATGAAGATGGTCGCATAGTCGACCGAAACGTCGCTGTGGGTTCTTGAATAAAGAAATTAACATAGCTGCTCGGCCTTTTATTTTCTTTTGATTTTTTTGACAAAAATTTGACAATTCTACTCTTATTTGAAAGTATTTTAAAATCATGAATGTAAGTTTGTCAATAAATAATATATTGATATGATAAACGAATTAATCATTCTATGTTTTGGCCTCGATATACAATTATACCATATATATATATTTATAAAGAAGGAAATCCTGGCTGATTCATCCACTCTCTGGGTTAAATTCGACGATAACATCTTAAGAAGGGGATTTGGCTGTCTGTCTTAATTCTGGGAGATCGGATCTCGAACGATCTCTAGACAATCTCCAAAGAATTGATTTAGTCTTTCGCAATTGTAAATAAAAGACATTTTTAGCATTAAATACCGTACTCACTAGTAATAATATAATTAAAATAATTTAATAATAATTAAAGTGAACACTAGATTTAGTTTAAAAAGGAGTTTTTTATTTGGTTTATGTACATTTCGATGTTAGAAATATCATCATCAGAACCTTATTACAAACGAAAGCTCTGATGATGATGTTTTAACATCGAAATGTACATAAATCAAATAAAATTCCTTTTTAAATTAAATCTAGTGTTAACTTTAATTATTATTAAATTACTTTAATTGTACTTAATAGTTTTATTTAGTGCTCGCCTTCGGCGAACAATTGCCAATTTAGGAAATTTATAAATTGTTTGCTCGCCCACTGCTCGGAGTTAATAAACCTAATATTTGCGGACGATCTAGTGAAGTTATGTGATTCTCCCTCTGTCGTGAGAAGAAAAACTTGACGGGCTGCGTGAAGAACGAATAACGAGGGCAAGGAATGATATTCCAGTCAGCAACTATACGAAGATAGTGTTAAAAGCTTCACGCGGGTGACTTTCTCGGAGTCCGGGGGCTGCTGAGAGTGCCTTGAGTAAGGCTAGATTAGCCACTGGAGCTGTCCTATCGATGTTATCAAGGTCGAAATGTAAAAACTGGATTAGATCAGAACATTTTATACGCGGCACCTGTGTGGTCTCTTCAATACTGAGAGAGACTGGAGCCACACTTAACTGGTTTATTAATTGTCGCAGATGTTGTGTAAGCGAAGGCTAATTGCTGCACGGGCCGACGCCTCACGCGTGAGTTTGGACATCTAAGGGTGGCTTCCCACGGCCCGTTTTTTCACAGGCCGGGCCGCGCCACCGCGCCGGTTGCCTGTGGTGGCGCGAGGAGGCGCGACGAATCCGCGGCGAGTTGGTAACTTCAAAGGCGCGAGCCGGCGCGGCGCGTTCATGCCTGTGCAGGCCTGTTGTTGTTGGGGTAGACTAGACAGACATCAACATGTCCGTTCGTTCTAGGGGGGCAGCGTAGATCGTAACGGACTTCAGGAGGAACTCTTCCCACGGCCCGTATTTTTACAGGCCGGACTGCGCCGCGCCCTTTATAGATCGGAACGGACATGTTGATGTCTGTCTAGTCTACCCGAACAACAACAGGCCTGCACAGGCATGAACGCGGCGCCGCGCCAAAGTTACCGACTCGCCGCGGATTCGTCGCGCCTCCTCGCGCCACCTCAGGCAACCGCCTTCCCACGGCGCGTTGGTGCGAGCTGTCTCGGCCCGGCCTGTGAAAAAACGGGCCGTGGGAAGCCACCCTAAGAGAGGATGAGTTTACCCGAAAACTGGTGGGAGCGGATTTTGATTTCGTTAATAGGTCCGTGTTCAGCTCCTACTATAAAAGTGTATACCTTCCTATCGTCCCCCAGATAAGACCACCCTAAGATTGTAGGCCGGATTGAGAATGGCGGGGAAATATGCGAACAAAATAACTCAGACGACCGGAAGCAAGTTTGTCCTGTCCGCCTTGCCGGCCTCGAACAACTAAGGAGGCAGGTTATCGTTCGGCAAGATATACAATTTTCTGGACGGCGCGATGAAGCTACGCCCCTTATTTATTTATTGTTACTTAGTTTTTAAGTTTTTTTTTTGTATTATTTCTTTATTTCTCTGTTCTCTTTATCGAATTGTATTCAATAAATATAAATTGTTTGCATTTTAGAACAAATGAGTGCCCTTGATCCAAGTGGAATATACATCCCCTCATTCTTCGTGACCGACATTGCTGGCTATAGTTTGAGGGAGCGTTATGTATTTCCCAACCGATATTACATCTACATAAATGATGAGCTTCCATTCAATATCAACACGCATTTATTACTCCCATTTGCTGTTGTCGTCGGGATCTGTTTTGTTATTATGTTCGTTTTTATGGCAAGTATTGTAAATATTCTTCTTTTTTTTTTTTTTTTTTAATTTATTAAAAAAAAAAATAATAATTACATTTTTATCTTATTCTTTTTTCCCTAAGATAACTCGAATAATTAACGAACGTCGTCGGCTTAGAAGACATCGACTTCCTTCATCTTCTCTTAAAAAAATTCCGACATGTAAATTTAAAAAGGGAGATCCTTATGAGACATGTGCAATTTGTTTAGAAGATTATCTAGAAGGAGAGAAATTACGTCTTCTTCCATGTAGTCATGGTAAATATAAACAAAAAATGTTTTATTTATTACAATCGATATTTTATAATTTTCAATCACCCTCCACATTTATTGATTTGATATACTGAAGATGGATTCTGAAATATTTATTATTTTATTTTGGAAAGACAATCCAGAGTTTATTTTCTCCATTAATCTTATTAAATAAAAAATAAACTATTTTAATATAGACGTGGTCGTGTAGACTTGTCATCAATGAGAGGTTCGATCCTCATAAAAGCATTAAAACTTCAAATGACGACATTTGAAAAATTTTATTATAACTTTAAGTAGATTGAGACTTTTTTTAGGTTTCGGTTTAACAATGAGCCATCTTCATTCAAAGCCTACATACAGCTTATAAAAATCATTACAATAGAAAGAGATTTACATAGAAAAACCAACTCCCATATATAGACCCTGTTATGTATTAGTGTGTCAAGCGCCGAAAAATTAAAAATTGAGTTAAATACGGAATATTGTTTCAAATGCTATAATTAATTGTATTTTTTTATGAAATATGTCCTAAAAAAATTTATATTTAATGTTACTTGCACAATTGACAAAAAAAAATTATATATAATCCAATGAAAACAAAAAACTTTAATGTTAATTTTCTCAAATCTAGGTAGCTGGCGTTTGACACACTAATGCGTAACAGGATCCATATATATTAGGGGGGCACTTTTTTACCAAACTTAAACTCTGAACGGTTCGCCCCCTCAGATCATTTAATTATCACAAAAAATAAGATTGCAATGATAAAAATCATCAAATTTAGCGTTTAAACCGTCCCCGAAATGCTAATGAAGATTAGCAAAAAGTCTACTTCAAACGATTTCTACGAAAAGTTTCACTGATATACTTTTTAAAGAGCATCTAAAAAATAGTTGATTTATGAATTTTAATCAAAATCGTTGGAGCGAATTTTGAGAAAATCGAAAAAAACTGAAAAAGTACATCAGTAAAGTACTAGTACTTTTTGGCCGATTTTGTTCAAAAGCTTCATTTTGAGATTCTTCAAAGGGTACCTAAGTTAAATATAAAATTTCAACCGCCTAGATCTTTTCGTTCTTGAGATATTTTGCTCACAGAAAACATAATAATTGATTTTTTTTTTTTTTTACAATAATAATTGATGTCAACAAGATATAGCGGAAGTTACAGGTTAATGGGAGCTAAATTTGGAAAGTAGGAGCTAGGAGGTTGAAATTTTATATTTAAGTTAGGGACCCTTCTGGGTCGAGACACGAAGCTTTTGAACAAAATCGACCAAAGAGTACTAGTACTTTACTGATGTACTTTTTCAGTTTTTTTGATTTCCTCAAAATTCGCTCCAACGATTTTGATTAAAATTCAAAAATCAATTATTTTTTAGATGCTCTTTAAAAAGTATATCAGTGAAATTTTTTCGTGAAAATCGTTTCAAGTACAGTGAGGGACAATATTAAGTCCCACCCATGCGTTTTCTACTTGTGATTTCACATTTTATTATTTGGTTTTAAAAAATATTATATATTTTTTAAGGGAAACTTTCATGGCTCAAACCTAGAAAATTTTCATTTTCTTTTATAAAAACAATGAAATAATCACAAGTAGAAACGCATGGGTGGGACCAGGGCCGCAGACAGAGGGGGGCAGGGGGGGGCTATATCCCCTCCGAGGGGGCCCGGCCCATTGCGCTCCCACCTTAAAATTCTAATAAAAAATAGTTTTCTTATGGTTAAAATTTCAATTAAAAAAAAAATCATTTTCTTGAAATTTTTTCTTGGGGAGGCCCGAGCCCTTTAAGCTCAAATCTTAAAATTTCAATTAAAATAAATCATTTTCTTGAAATTTTTTTCTCGGGGGGGGCCCGAGCCCTTTAGGCTGGTCGTCCACTGGACGCGACAACGCGCTACCGCTACAAGCGCTACAACAAGCTACAGATCCCAATGTGTGTGAATCAATTGAAGCTCGTCCACTAGAAGCGCGCGACATCACGCGACAACGCGCTCGAAGTGACAAGGCGCTACAGATCCCAAAAAAATGGGATCTGTAGCGCGTTGTAGCGTCTAACCCTTTGTTTTTCTAACCTAAAATACTCTCACCGGCAAAAAAAACCGCAACACTTTGTTTTTTCTTAATAAAATTGATGGAATTGAATAAAACAAAGACCAAAATGTCGATATTCAATTTGTGGGACAAAATAAGATTAAATAGACCTCGAAGAGCCTCAGTTACTTCATCAATCACTGTTTGTTCGGTGAGTGTGTGTTTAAATGAATTTTCATAAATTTTTTAAATTTTTTTATTAACTGTTTCAAGAATCAACTGCTTTGCAAATATCAGTTTCGATTTTTGATCACCGTCAGGACCTTTAAAGATAAACATAGAGTATGTGTAATTTATTTTATATTCAACACTTATTATTCTTTTATAGTGGACATTACAATTTTTTGTGATATACTGTATATATATATTAAATTGATAAAATTATACATTTTTGTTATTTCACATTGAGTGATTTGACATTTGAAGAATTTTATTATAACTTTAAGCAGATTGAGACTTTTTCGGTTTCGGTTTAACAATGAGCAATCTTCATTCAAAGCCTACACATAGAAAAACCAACTCTCATATATAGAGATTAGGCTAGTACTTTTTTACCAAACTTAAATTCTGAACGCTTCGCCCCCCAGATCATTTAATTATCACAAAAAAATAAGATTGCAATGATAAAAGTCATCAAATTTAGCGTTTAAACAGATCCGAAATGCTAATGAAGATTAGCAAAAAGTCGCTTCTAGGGGGGGTGGGGCAGCTACCCGCCCTGCCCCTCGCTGGGTACGCCCATGGGAGGTATACTAATAAGATCATAACTACTTGATATCTTTATATCAATAAGTAACCTAATCTCGTAACCAGTGGCGTCATTTCAACTTTTTCTTGGGGGAGGGGGGCAAATTTTTTTTTAATTTCTCACTTCAATTTTTCTTACAAATAGAAATCTCAAATTTGGCCAAAAGGTATTTTATTTACTTAATTTTTTAATTTGTACAGTTTCGTAGATATATTTTATTTTTATATTTACGTAGAATAATTCCTAGAAGGGGGGGGGGGGCAAATACCCCTGCGCTGTGCGACCAGTCACACCATATTTTTTTTAAGTAGGCATTTGAAAAGTTTAAATAAATGATTTTACTCCCATGTTTGTCGATTTTTCTAAACTTAAGCATTTTACTGATTATTATGAATAGCACAATATATATCCGGAGTCGCCCTATTTCCGATTTGCCCTATAATTATAATTACATAATACGATTACGAGTAAGTGATATTTTGTGTCGTTTCAGCTTATCATTGTAAATGTATTGACCCATGGCTAACGGGCAATCGTCGCGTTTGTCCTGTTTGTAAGAGAAAGTTTTCGCTCACGATGAGCCTGTACCTACATCGGATAGCGACACCGATACTGATGACACAACACCTTTGATTAATAGATCCGGGAACGCTCCTAATACCTTAAATTCTGGAACCTTTGATGAACAATCTGTGAGTATTTCTATCCTAAGTTATCTTGTTTGTAAAAATTATCTTTTAAATATAAATATTTATTTATTAAAATAGTAATTTGAAAAATTAGACGAGATTGCATTCTTTTATTTATTTGTTTATTAACACTCTAAAATAGATAAAGGAATTTTGAATGAAAAAAAGAAACTATAAATAATATTAACTTTATTTATCGTTGTTTTAAATACTGATTGTATCTGAATTGTACTCATTAAGGCTGCTACACACGTAACTGTAAACTTGACAAGCATGCACATGCAATCTTTTTTTTGTACAAGCATACTGTAGCGTCTGTAAGAGAATTTTTGCGCAAGCTTTTTAATTGTGCAGGCCGCATGATGTTCGATTGAATTTTAATCATGCACAAGCATATTTGCGCAAGCAAAACTCTCCGCCATTTTATAGACTTCTTGACATTTGATATTATATTAATTCATTTAAAATTTCAATTTAAATATTAATATTTATTTTGTGTCTCTGTTTAAAGCAAGTGAGTATTTCTCGTTATCTTCGAATAAATAATTCCGAATTTGACATTTTTAGGTTAACTTTTGGATTAAGCTGTTTCTTGCTCAAGTATGTTTCTGGGTTTCTCCAATGAGGAGCATTTAGTCGTTTTTTGAATTTATTTTGCCAGAGCCGACGTTTAGGTCGTATATAGGACCATTATCGGGATTATAATACATTGGATACAATTATAGCTCTGATGATATAGACTTCTTGACATTTGATTTTATATTAATGGCCCTTTATATGCGACCGAAACGTCGGTCCCCTGGCATTTATTAATAAATAAATTCAAAAAACGACTAACTGCTGCTCATTGGAGAAATCCAGAAACCTTTAATCTACATATCAGCTATACACCACCGCCAAATGTACCAAAGCTATTATATAGCTCAATCTGTAGTAATAAAATGCAGTACTTTATTTACAGACTGGCTACTGCGATAACATGCATTTTCGGTGGGAATCATCCAATCATCCATCATCCACCATCTTCAGGCCTGAATAATAGGTTGATTTTTTAATTTACTTATTTGGTTTCTTATGGTCGCAAAAGATGAAGTTAGACACTTGCTACAGACTCTTCATACCTTCTTGACGGCACAGGAAACCAAATAAGTAAATTAAAAAAATAAACTTAATTTTCAGGTCTGAAGATGGTGGATGATTCCCACCGAAACTGCTTGCTAGCAAGGTAGCCAGTCTGCAAATAAAGCGAATAATATTGCATTTTACAATATTATTACAAACTGACCTCTAATTCCTTTGGTACTAAGAATTGCAGTAAATCTCAACGAAAAGAAGCGATATCTCTATCTCTGCTATTGCCCAGATACCTAAAAGATCTATAATCTTTCCATCTTCAGAAATAATTTAGATTTATTCACAAAGAATATCACTAAAAAGACTTAATTAAATTTTAGATTAATAAATAAATAGTTTTCTTTTTGCCCCACTGAATTCAATCAATGCCGCTTTGTCTCCTCGTGGATAAGATTAGTGAATAGAACAAACATTGAGCCAAGAAGTTCTCACTAAAAATAAAATTAATCTTGAGTTTATGACGACTATCTTTGAAGTTTTTTTTTTTTTTTTTTAATTTTAGGAAAATCCATTTGCCCGAGCAATTCGTGAGGGTCGTCAAGGATCTTTTACTTCCATCCAATCTGGAGAAAATTCTGAAGCAGCAACAGCAGCAGCCCAAAATGAACAGCAACAACAGCCACCAGAACGTAGGCGGCGATCACGTCGTCCGAGGATAGTTGCAATTATTGATAATAACACAAACACAGCACCTTCTGGTAAATACACATATTTTTTGTCTATGCTCAGAAATAATCTTTCTTATCCTCGCTGGGGCTCAGTCACAAATTTGCAATTGACATTATTATACGTTTTATATATCATATTAATAATTTCTTTTACAAAATGATGTTTTTTTACTCAGTCTATTTTGACTTGTTTTTAGGTCAAATTTACTAGAAATTCATTTTTGAGAGATATTTATTTTCTGGTTTACAGATATGGCCATTATTATCCTTTACGGCCCCAAGGCGGCCATCATCAGAACCTTAAACAA